>RAHM01000143.1:1449857-1572732 GCA_003713295.1 Parotia lawesii | reverse complement strand
GGAAGGAAGGAAGGAAGGAAGGAAGGAAGGAAGGAAGGAAGGAAGGAAGGAAGGAAGGAAGGAAGGAAGGAAGGAAGGAAGGAAGGAAGGAAGGAGACTGGAAAGAAAAAAGAAAGAGAGACAGGAAAGAAAAGAGAAAGGGAAAAAAAAAGGAAAAGAGAAAGAGAGAGAATGAGGAATGCAGGAAGGCAGGAAGGAAACTAATTACCTGTATTTCTCCAGTTAGCCCTATATTAATTAAGATTCTTTCTACATTACAACAAGCTACAAATGAAAATTGGATGCATACTTTTACTTCTGGGAAGTCTGATGAGTGACAGATTACCTTTTCTTTTTCATGTATTGTATTCACTTAGATCATAAAAAAAGGTAAATGTTAATAATTTCATTCATCTGATAAAAAGTGAATTTTCCAGAGCAGTCGATAATATTGCAGTTAAAAATACTAATGTTCATGGTTATAGCATTGTGATAGTAGCTGGCCAGAGAAGCTGACAATGCAGGAGCATTAGAGAGATCCTGAACAACATAGAAATTGATTAAATGATGCCAGTCTGGTAGCAGCTACAAATTTCTTCTCACTTCATCTAGGAAAATTTATTTAGTTAGTTAACTTTCCGGTTTTCTTCTGAATGTCATTTGTCTCAAGAATCATATCAAAATCCTTGGAGAACTTAAATTCACTTTCTTTCTGTGTGGAGTTTTTAGATCTCTTCAGATGAACATACAGGTAAGGCTGTGGCTTTTGTCAAATGAGATGAATTTCTGTGACAAAATAGGATATGAAAGTTGTCTGCCACAAGAACTTAAAAGGTCTTCAGGTAGCAAGCAGAAATTTAACCAGCATGAAAACACTGCATTGTGGTTAAAGGAACAGACTACAGTCGGTGTAATAATGGTAGCAAACCCATTCATAAATGACTAAGCAATAGCAAGAGAGACAACTCTTCTTGAAGAATGATGTTAAATTCCAAGACAGTGTTCACCTAGTACTCTTGGAGAGATATGTCTAGCCTCTGGAGCTGACTTTGATGCGGCTGGTATTAGCACAATAGTTCTGGATTCAAACCTTCGTGACTGAGAGCAGCACTTGGCCTGATAGCATGTATAGGGAACACATGAAAATAAAAAGCTTAAATAAACAGCCGAAAACACTTCTAAGACATTTCCTTGTGGATAGATTTAATTATACAAAACCAGCTGGGGGTAAAAGGAATGTCAGTAAAACAAGACACTTTTTCTTGGCTGAAACATTTTCATGTTTGAACGTGGTCAACTACTCCTACAGGATTTTATTGTTAGGGGAGCAACATAAGTAACAGCTGCTGCTATTGTTACTTAAAAATTTTTTTCCATTACAAACCCCAATTTTCCCATGAAAATTTGCTAGAAATTCTTTTTTTTGACTGTAGTGTTCAACTCTGGCTTTCTGAAAGTCTGGAAGAAAATTATTTGGACATTTCTGTAAACGAGAAAGCTGTACCAGAAAAGCACTTGTGCAGCGTTTTCTGCCTCCAGACTGACCAGCCACTGAATGTCTGTAGATTCTGTTTTGACCTGGAATTAGTTCTCACTGATTGTCACTGTACAGCTTTGTTCCAGACAAAGAGGATTCTGGGTTGAACAAGTTTTAAGTAGTCAAATATTTAAAATTGAATAGATGGTATGAAAGAAAAGACACTTCCCCCTGACCATTAAGTGGCAAGTAAAAAACCAATTAGAGAAAATGCAAAGACTTTAGCTGGTTTTGGTGGACACTGACTTGAGGCTTAAATGTTCCACTCAGAAATAAGCAATCTGTGAGTTTAACGAAGACCAAGGTAACCCTTACAAAAACTCCAAATTGTTATAGGCCTCTGAGGTGCTGTTGAGAAAAGACAATCATTTCCTGGCTCAAATATTTCTCTCTCCAAATCGAAGAATTCCTGAGTTGAAAATATAATGAAAGAAATCCTTAGGTCCTCATTTTCCTATCTGTTCTTTCTTCTGATTATTCTTAGCTGCTTTCTCATCATAGCTCTTAAGCAGCTGAAATGGTTGAAGTTGGAAAATTCTAATATGAGGTATTTGTTATTGGCCAGACCCATTCCCAAAAAGGGGTTTCTTGCAGAAAAATTAATGGCCTCTTGAACGAAAGGGACGTTCAGGATTAAGAGAGGAGCACAATTTTGGGGAGTTCCTCATATACTGGAAGGCAGGACATAATTAGGGCTGCATTTTTGCAGGAGGATCAGCCCCACATTTTGCCTGAGAAAACAATGTGCTAAAAATAGGCTGAAAGAAGCAACTGCCTGGAACAACTGTGCACCCAGACTCAGGAGATTTCACCTACACTGCTCCCATCTCAGTTTGTCTGCCAATGCCCCACCCAGCTTCTCATTTTGGGCAGTACTTACCTGAAACAGACTGTATTGCATATGGGCATGCAAGTGTTTATGGGCATGGCAGCCTTCCCAGTGTCCCCAGCTGGCAGATGTATTTGGAAATATTTTGAAACATTTTTGAAATATTTTGAGATCTTGAGGATACTGTAAAATGCTACTTCTGCTGTGAAAGCCTCAGGATTACAGCAGCCTGTACCAAGGAACAGGACCTCCAGATGGTGTCTGGGCAATTAGTTCCAGACTGCGGGGCTTGCACGTTTGTATCTGGAAGAGTGTCAGTGGGGTGTTTCAGTCCAAAAGAGCTTCAAAGACTGAGCTTCAAAATAAAATAAGACAATTACATGCAAAAAATGTTCTCTAATGCACTTAAGACCTCAAAAGTGAGGGAATAACCTGATTACAGTTAACATAATATAACAGTCATATACCTATTTTGAGCTAAATTGCAAAGAGTAACTTGCAGCTAGAGATTATACCCAGAGTCTTTTAGACACATGTGTCATATTTAGGGCCAAAAGAGACAGATTCCATAAGTGTCATTGATATGAGTAAAGGCATCAAACTCTCTGCCTAGGCAGCATGCTCTAGCTCAGACAGAGGAAGGAGAAATAGTGAAAATGCATTGGATTACAAAGGAATTTAAACATGTTTTATGCAGTAATTGTTAATGTACCATTTAATCTTTATTTGAAGCTTTATTTAAGCTTCAATTTTTTGCTAATATACTTTACTAATTAATATATCTGAAATTGTACATGTACAGGACCTTGTATCAGCATATGGCAAGTACCAATTTTCAATGAGTTCCTGTTGTGAAAAATTAGGAGTATAGACAATGTTATTAAATCACTTTATTACACGGCAGAAAACTTCTATAAACCCTTTCATGAAACAGAGCAAATAAAACGTATCTATCGTTATCTAATCACATCCAAAGTATATTATAACAGTAATGAAAAATAAAAGACATAAGGTAAATCTTCTGTCCTCCCCAAAAAGCTTGACTGTTCTGTGTTTTACGTGTTTGGCAACTGTGTATTTAGGTACATAAAATAAGAATATAAAGCTTGGTTATTCAAGATACTGGCAAAAAAAAAAAAAGATACTGGAAAAAGTAATTGAGCACATACTTGAGTGACGTGTTTGAAGTAAACCTGGAGACTTTTAAACAGTTTTGGCTACATTTTTCAATAGTCCAAGCCAAATTATTCAACACTTCGTTCGATCCAGGTTTTACCGAGCAAAACTACATCTCACAGTTATTTTTTGGGTTTTATTCTGAATCGTTGCTTTTCCCCCCCTAGTATTTGCATTCAAACACTTCTCTGGAATGTGCACAATTTACATCTCCCAGAAAAAACTTAGCTGTTAGTGGGAAGCCCTGTTCTCAATGGAAGTGTTCAGTCGTCATATAGCTGTAGCCAAATTCATACTGGGCTCTGAGTGTCAGAATAGTAACATTGATCTGGACATTGTATTCCACAGGAAAACAAGTGATGGAGATGGGGATAAGTCACTCATGTTACTAAGCTCTTGGCATACTGAACTTTGAAATGTCTAAAGCTTTTTCAGTGTGACTGAATTTCTCAAAATGTTGAGCAGCTATAGCAAAAAAAATTGTACTGAAGAGTGTATGAAGGTGCTCAGATCAGACCCATGTTCGTTAAAAAGGGACAGAGTATTCTGATTCATCACTGAAAGAGATGAAGATTTTTATCCCAAATGTTGCTTAGACTGAAGAGACACCAGAGTTACAGTTCCAATTAAAATGTCCCCCACAGCAGAAATATGTTGGGTGATGAAGATCACACCACAAAGTATTTCAGTCTTTCTACTGTCCACATTCATCTTTGCTCATTCATGCTTCTTCTAAGTGATGAGTTGATGATTCAGACAGAACACAAAGCAAGTCTAGACTAAGGTATGTGAACACTACTGTTTCTTCAGCTTATGCGTGTTTAACAGTTTGCCCTAAATAGGTATGGCCTAAAAGCTGTGCACAAATAGCTACTGTAGATTTTTTTTTTTTTTTTTGAGCTCTGCAATACTTTTTTTACTCTAGATGGATGCTTGAAATCTAGGAGTGCAAGATATATATCCTGGTTGCCAGCACACTCAGCTGAATATCTACAGCATTTGTTAATAAAGAATTTAGGAAGTAGCTTCTGTAAAACAAAAGAGAACAAGGTGCAGTGTGTGTTTACTTTGCAGGCTTTCCATCTCTGCCTGTTACTCCAGTGTGTTAAGAGGTGAAGGCCAAAGGTTCCTAGAAAATTAAATGTTAAATTTGTGCATAGTGATGGTTTTTATTAGAACTGGAACTGGCTGAAATCTGGACAAAAATACATTACGTCTATCAATACTGAAAGGAAATGGTTAAAAGGCTTTATTTCTTGCCCTCAAATAAATCAAGAGTTGCTCAAGTAAAATTTTCTAGCTGCAGTAGTCACAGCTAGTATAAATATGAGAAGAACCAGTTCCTCAGAATGAAAAAGGAAAGTGAATATAGTGTATCTGGATTAATCATTGAGTCTGGTATGGAAAATGATACTATCAGTGCCAAGGACCATAGAAAAGTGTGTTTCTCTGAAGGATTTGTGAATGATCCATTGAAAAATCTGGCTCTGTAAGGATAGTAAAATGCCTGTACATCAGATATTCATAGCTCTGTATGAAACATTTGTTGGACTTCCATCTGTCTGAATGATAGGACAACTCATCGGTGTGAATGCAATCAGTAAAACAATAAACTGTTTTTTCTCTCTTTTGTCTGGTTTTATTACTCTTTTCTTTTTCTCTTCTTTTTCTCTCTGCCCCCTTTTTCTATTGAATTCAGCTGAGATTCAGAAGCGTGCCGAACTTGGGTAGGGTTTTTTTGTGTTAATAAACAATTTTTCTGGTCTGGCAGCACTTCCTAGTCTTTCCCCCTTCCACTATTTTTGGTTCTGTCTTTCAGCAAATCAAACAGTTGACATGAAAGGCCATCAATCACAGCTATTCCTTGAGATGTATAAAATATGTACATTCCAAGCCTCTTGAACAGCACTAAGCAGCTGTGGTTAACATTCAAACTACAAATATGTTAAATATATTTTGAATTTTGCAACATTTGCCATTCCAGTTGTTAAATGAACTTTGCAGGTGTTCAAATACACTGCTAATCCTGGGGTTTTTACTAAGACTGTTGGCAATATTAAACTGAAACTCTGAAACCAAGGCACACTAAATAAGCTAAAAAAAAAAAAAAGTGTCGATAAGTGAGTTGAGTTATGTTACAACTGGAATATTTACAGAAGAGGAAAAAATAAAATTGCTTTAAAAAATCTCAGCAGCATGATTTTAAGTGTAATACCAGATTCAACCACTTTACGGATTTTCCTCTTTCCCTTTCATGTAAACACATTTCCTAAAGAAACATAAATCCCTAAGCATTTTTCTCATCACTATGTTATTTTTATTCAAGCTCTTTTTGTTAATGATAATATCTAATATTTTCATTGTCACAAGCCATATACAATGCAAAAGTAAGAGGGAAAAATGCTGATTCCTGGAAGAGAAATGCCAAAGGTTTATTCAGTTTAGGATTATGCCATGGAGTTATTCTTAAGCTTAAAACCACTCCACTTGCATAGCCTTTTCCCTTATAAGTTACCTTTGTAGACTCTCACCCTAAAAAGGGGCGATCCATAAACAGCAACAAAGAACCCCTAAACTGAATCATGCACTAATTTGACTTGGGATAATTAATTTTGTAAACTGGGGCTCATAAACAACCTGTAAACTCTAAGGGGATAGTTTAGTAACTTTGAAATGTAACCATTTCTGGTAGAAAGCTTACAGGACCAGCACCTTGATGAATACAGAAAGAAAAATCCACCATGGTAGGCATGGTTTTATGGTAGAGGAGATAAAGAGTGAAAGGTGCCTGCTCTTAGTCCCCTGAGGCGCAGCAAACTCTGCAGTGCAGGCGCCGGTCAGGGAGCGGAGGTCTTACGTATGATTTTTCTTCTCCCGTGGAATTCCCTCTGTTTGCTCTGGCTTGTGCTGCAGGCTGTGTCTGTGCAGTTGGAGCAGAAGCGGTGCCAGGCCAGCACCTGGCCGCACGAGGGGCAGCCACGCCGCGTGGCAGCAGCAGCAGGCCGAGAGCATTAGCAGGCAGAGATGGGAAATCCTGCTTCCAATTCTGCACCGGTCCAGCCCTGCCAAGCAACCACTGCCACCCACACCAGCCAGACTCCCACCTCCTTGTCCAGTTACCCCCACCAGTAAAGCTTACCTGGGATTATTTGTTTACATTACATGATTTGCAGAGTCTTTGCTAGAGCTGTTTACCACTGCAGCACAACTTGGCACCAGACCACAAGCGAGAGTGAAGGTTTTATGAAGAACAATGCTTAGGGTCTTTTTAGGAACAAATTTACTCCTGAAAGATAAGGCAGAGTGTTGCTCAAGGAACGCTCCTTACCGTAGCGTTTTGCTCCTTACTTGCTCTGTTTTATATTGCTTAGGTTGTGTATACATGTAACTTTGTTAAGTCATTTGAAGAGAATGTTAGAGGACTCCTAAAGCACATGGAACTGTATATTTTTAAAGCAATTGATCACTAACGGCATAATTTCATGTTCAGAATGTCCTTCCTAGTTTTTTGTCTTTTTTAGCACAAATAACAGAACAGTACTACAATAAATCTAGGATTTATAGCTGCTGCTTTAAAGCCAGCCTTTAAGTACCATTTTGTTTATGGTTTTAATAAGGTCATTTAGTTGAAAAAGGAGTTCAAACTTGTAGGCAGTAGCCATGTGACTTGTTTAGTCAATCACAGCATAGGATATTTTAAACCCATTTTACAATGGTGTATAAAAGCTTGTCTCAATAACCATCTGGAGAATATTGAGTTTCATAACTGGTAGGAATTATTCAATATCCTCCTCCCCACAGGAATAACAATTTCAAAATCTTCAAAGACTGATATCTAACTGGAGAAAAGGTATTTAATGTTGTTAAAACTGGAAATTGTGTAGAGCTAAACAACTCTTTTTGATCTACCTGAAAAACTACTTTGTAGGCCAGGGAAATAGTTTCCCCAACTGTCAAGCTTTATATATAACCAACATTTCTTTCTCTTTTCATCATTGAATTGCTTATTCCCTAGCAGCCTAAAAATTTCTGACTGGGGCTTAGGATACCAAGTTGATTAAATTAATAAGAAAGCTTTTGTTTTTCTTTTCAAAACTCATAAAAAGAGCTTGACATTTTATTCTCCCATTTGGGACTAGCTTCCTGGCAGTCCTATGCATGTTCACAGGATCATGATGGTGAAAAAGAAACTTTCTTCCTGATGCTATGGACCACGTCTGAGTAAGGAGGCAGAATTTGTGCTTTTGAAGGCATGAGGTGCAGCTGAGGTCAGCAGAGATGCTGGATCCCACAAAAGGACACCGCAGGCGGCTGGAAGCTGGAGCAGTAGTCACTGACACCCTGGTGATGGCCGTGTCTCATCTGTCAGCATGGGGGACAGCTATAGATTTCAGACTGCTGAATCCCACACTGTTCTTCAAGGACTGCTGAAGCCACTGTATCTATATATGGAAGATGCCTTTTCTAGCTACCAGTGCATACCTGTACATGCCACATGCAAACCTGCCCATACTCTACCCCTTTACAAGCTTGCTTAGAGCTTAACAGCTACAAAGTCCTGTCCTGCTGAACTCAACCAGCAAAGCATCAATTAGCAATTTCTACTTCTGGAGCAAAAAAAACCCTCACAATAGGCACTGCCTTAGAGAGGCAAACTGCATTCTCCCCATCTACGGAGGTGGCTGGAGGGGAGGGGAAGAATACAACACAAAAATTTTGGAAAGAACAACCTGAAGCATGGTATCATACAAAGGTTACGCTTGGGGAGGGGTTGAAAAAATCAAATGACGTGTTAATAACCAGGCCACACACAAAAAGTGCTTAAGATTTACACATCTCAGTGCAATCTCTTCTCTTTCCCAAACCAATTACCAATGCTCTCTTGGAGTCTAGAGCAAACACCATCTCACTGAAAACACGCTAGTGCATGAACTTTTTTTCTTTTTTAATTTGAGCGAAGACTTTTTATCAATATAAAAGGATGGTAACCCCCAGAGTAAACACTTATCTGTAAAATAGAGATTATGTTCTTAATAACATTTAATATTTTGGCATCTCAAACCTCCTGTGTAGATCAGTCTGGAAAGGGGGTGTTTATTTTCTTGCTACATGTGAAAGTTCATTCTCAGTATCAAGTTTGTTTGGTCCGCTAACTTTGTTAACCTTTGCATTTACTTCTGTATTTGATGGCCTTTCATGAGCAGCCACTTTAGTAGCCAGGATAGAAACAGTTACATCAGGRTTAGAGGTCATAGCCATTATGGGATTTCAACTTAAAACAGTCACTGCTTTAGGGGGATCACAGTATGTTTATGATTAATTATTTTCTTTGTGAGAGTTTCTATGAACAAGATTATTATAGTAATATATAAACCATCTGGGTAACCTTTAATATCTACCTACTTTCTTGATGAAATAATAATCAAGACTTTGTGAAAAATCACTCCCTACCTAACAGGATGCTACCAGAGCAACAGTACTTTCATTTGTCTCTTCCATGGAATTCCAAGGAAGAAAAAGTGGCTAAAAATCTACACAAAGTGAAAGTACATTTTTAACAGGACACAATTTGATGCAAATTAAAGAGCTGTATAATTTTTGAATTACATACTTCTAGTTTTTTTACATTTTTTAAAAACACACATCCAAATGAAATTCTCCGCATAGGTTGATTTTTATGCACTGCTCCAGAAAGTATTTTATTGAAGTCAAAAGACCCAATAACATTTTAAAAAACTAATAACATTATATTTACATCTTTAAGAAATACATTCCAATTGCACGGTTCAGATTCACAGCGCTCAAGAGACACTGAAATCATTGCTTAGAAACAGTATTTGCTGACTTCACCAGGGTAACAGTTTAATCCTTAAAGTAATCAACTTTCACCCTCTTCTTGGGTCTTTTGACTTTAAGTTCTCGCTAGTCTTTTTGAGAAAAACAGCCCTAGGAGACAGCTATTATTCTCCTCCATGGGATAGTCCACTTCATTCAGACAAGTAATATCATCTTCTGTTTACACTCATCTGAAACAAGTGCACAGGGTCACCCTCTACACTCTGATGTTTTACCAAAGCAAAAGGAAAGACTCTGCAGCAGGACACAACAGAGCTCCGAAACCCGAATAACCTGGGAAGCAGACTTTGCATGCCTATTTATTTCTTGCATTTGATCCTCTTGAAAAAAATCCCAATATCATGTCCTCAAAGCATTTCATTTAGGCTGAAACACTGTAATAGAGAAGTCAGCTTTGGACGGTATTTCCTTTTGTCTGTTTTTAAGTCACGGGCCAGATCCTCATTTGGTGCAACCTCCACTGATCTCAGCTTGTCCTTTGACTTGAGGAACTGAGTTTCACATTTAATAAGTACATATCAATGTTTTCAGCAGGAAAAATTATTGAAGCTGTTTAGAAGAAAAAAGAAAAAAAGCCCAAAAAACAACAAAACAAAGCAAAACAGCAATAACGACAAAAAAACAACCCACAATGGTTTTCTTAGCATAGTCAAAGCAGGATGACAACCAAATTATATGAATAAACCACAATATGGATGCAAAACAAAAGTTCTCCACAATTAAATCCCCAGGCCTAAAATCTACTGGCTAAACAGTAAGGAAGCCAAGAGAGCTAAACAAATTACCCTGACCAAGAATCTGAAGCAGTGACTCTTCCTGCAGCCTGTATCTCAGAAAAACCTACAAAAACTCTGCATAATGCCCTGCTACTTTCAAAAGCCTGGCTTTGGCTGCTGTATGTACATATGCAAAGAATTGCCTGAGCTCAAATAGTGCTCTGGGATCAGAACAACCACCATTTTGTAACAAATAAAACCCTCTGCCTTCCAGGAAGAAAGACGCATTTTGTTTCCTTGTGACCCACTCACTGTCGGACTTGTCTGCTCTGTTCAGCCTCTGCTGAGTGCTGTGGCCATCTGAAACAAGCAGGAAGCAGGCTGTGGGTGCCAGCAGCCTGTAATGAGACCTCTGAAAGCATGAAAGAGAATCATAGCTTGGTTACAAACCCCTTGGCACATGGCTAGCCCTGAAAGATATATTGAGGAGAACATACTTAAAAAACAAAAGCCTCAGTAACTTAATCACTGGCCCTAAATCTGCTGGCTGCATGGCAGTTGACCAAAAAGTTTCCAAAATATGTGTCCAGAGGATCATCTTACAACTCACTCACCCCAGCAACATACAATGAGGCCGTTAAAAGAAAACATTTTAGCTGTGCACTATCACATCATCTGACACCTTCCCTTTTCCTGATACAATACAGCAAGCCTTGAAAATACAAGTAGAGAGTGCTTATCTTTGATAACTCTAAATGCCCATTGGACACCAACATAGCATTTTTGAAGAATATTTCCACCGGACCAGCTATTCAGGTACTTCGCTCTGCTGAAGAGAGAGAACATAACTTTTTCACCCAGCTGGGCAGGTGCTCTTTGCTACCTGAATGAAATATCTGCTGTCCTTGACTGAAGAGCACAGAGAGCAGAGCCACTTGTATAACTGCTTCTTGATTCATGCCTGGGGTATGTCTGACAGCTCTAGGGATCATTTCTAGGACCACACCCAGAGGGAAAACCTTTTTTTTCGCTAGAGCCATGCTTGAATTAGGATTGCTGTTTAGCACTGCCTCTCTTAATTGGTATTAGACATTTGAATTCATTCAAATGTTGGCATCAGGTCCCCAAGAGCCTGTTTCCTCTATGAGATTTGACAGTATTTTCCTAAATCCCTTTGATATTGCAGCCATAGGAAGTCTCTGCCTATTGATTTTGGTGCTATTGGTAACACACTGAAGTCCAGATAGTCAAAAGTGTACAATCATTTGGTAGCTCTGATTTTACTGAAAGCACTTGGTAAGGGTAAATACTACATCACTGATTAAGCATTCTGGATCAGTCTATTTTTCCTCTGAGATTGTCTTTTAATACATTTATAGCCAATAAAGCCCCAGGCAGGGCTGCAATGTTAGCAACAAGCTATCCCCCCTGAGCTTGCTCTTCCCAGTCTCAACCCAAACACTGACACAGTGCTACTGGTACAGCAAATGCATGCTTCACTTGCCTGCTTCTCTTTAAGCCTGCTCTGGGATGACCAGCATCACCTCTGACATCACACCTGGTTCCTGAATGCCAAACCTGAGGGCAGAGCAGTTCTCCTGCACAATGATTTCTGCCAAAAAAAGGTGGCTGTCTTTGAGGTGCAGATGTGTAAAATAAGAGTGAGATTCTTCTCTTGGGGACATGTGTTATGACTATTTTTACCATTGCTGGCTAAGTTACTACAGCCTATCTGGAATTAGTGAGAGTTTGACTACTTGCACCAGCTGAGGATCTGATCTTGCTTGTGAGGCTGCTCCAGCCCCTTTCCCTAACTGTTTCTATACTATTGACAGGAAACATTTTCCTGTCAATAAAAGACATTTGCTAGGGACAGGGGACAGAGTGTTTCTCCTCCCTGGGAGACATCCTCCCTCTAGTAGAAAGCCATGGGACAGGGGCTGCACAGAGCTGCATGCAGGACTCATGTCCAGCACAATGTGTGGTGAGGAGTCATCACAGCCTTCTGAGCATGTCTTAAATCTGCAACACAACTTGCTGTTTGGCACAGAAGCCAAATTTGCTTCTTTGCATTACTTGGGATTGGGCACGTTACAGGGAATTAAAACATAATCCATTACTGTGATAATACATTAATACACATCCAGCAGCTGCCTCAGCATACCTCATAAACCACAAACGTCCCATGAAATGGTACTGTAAATGCTTTACTACGTACCAAGCACTCATGGTTTCTCTCTTCCCACTCCTCCTCAGGGCTTTCCATCATGCAGTCGTGCCCCCTCAGATCATATCCACCCTCTTGCTCATATCCTGGTTGTGTCGTCTACCTTCTGCAAAGCTTATTTTAGAAATCCTGTCACATCCTGCCCACTCTATTTTTTATCCAGCAGAGGAAGACTTGACACTCCAGTTTCTAGTAAAGCAGCGGGGGAGACCATTTGTTTCTTACCACTATATTTATTATGTTCAGTCTGCTGAGGGAGGTAGGAGGAGTGAGCAAGAGCAACGCTCGCTCCTTTTCCCGAGCAATGTCAACTGCTTCTACTTGGCAGCTGCTAAGCCATCCTCTCTGCTGAATATTAAAAGATCCTGCCGCTTTTCTGCTGTCTTAAAAACCCTGATGAGGACTTAATAGGTGAACATGCGTTCCTACCCTGAATTCAGACAGAGTTTCTTCTGGTTGTAGCATTAAAATGAACCTCAAAGAAACTTTCCCAAAACTAAAGAGGGCTGTGCTCAGAGGTCTCTCTGGGGCTGAGCCAATCACCTCCTAACACAAAGCAGGCCCAGCCATGCAGGGCTGTCACTGGAGAAACAGCTTCTCAGGCGGTGCAAATCTGACAGCTCTCTGCTGGCTGGTGCAGCAAGGCTGACAATGCACACCAGATGAGCACTGCCCCGGAGCCTCCAAAGCATGGCCCAAGAACGCAGCCTGGAAAACCTCCGCTGCTGTGAGAGCTCTCCCCTTGCTGGCTGACAGTGAGGTAACTGCCTTCCTGTAAAAATGAAAGCAGGTGAGCTAATCTGTGAGCCCCCCAGCAGCAAAGCCCCATGAGCACACAGGGAGGGCTAGGGGAAGCAGACCCCTGTTCCCAGGAAGGTAGGAAGGAAGCAGGGGAGCTGTGCTTCCGAGAGATGAGGGACACCCTCCAGCTGCCAACACAGCACTCTGGCTCACACTGGGCACAGGATGCTCTGCAAAGTGGGGTACAAGGTTCAGTGTCATCTCTCCAGTTTTT
The DNA here is from genome assembly GCA_003713295.1 of Parotia lawesii. Classification (NCBI taxonomy): domain Eukaryota; kingdom Metazoa; phylum Chordata; class Aves; order Passeriformes; family Paradisaeidae; genus Parotia; species Parotia lawesii. The sequence goes on along the minus strand of RAHM01000143.1, from coordinate 1,559,397 downwards.
CAGCCCTCCTGTGACTCAGGGAGGAGCTGCTGCCCTTTTGGCTCAGGTGACTACAGACCATTCAATGCCTTCCTGTTCTTGTTTAGAGAACAAACCTTTGAGGTGAGCCAAGTATTTATTTGGTGCCTCTCTTTTCTGCCTTGGAAAATGGGCAATTCTTTACTTATTTGCACTCCACAGAAACTAATAGGAGCAACCAACTGTCTCACCCAGAAATCTACTCTGACTTGACAACAAACGCAGCACCCAAAAGGCATTATTTCTCTTGACTTTTTTCCAAGGAACTGCTCACTCACACTTCCCTTGCTGGTGTCTTCCTCTCTGCACCTTGTAGCATGCACGTATCAGGTGCAGTTTGCAGCCAGGCACAGGGCTGGGGTGTGCCCTGTGCTTTGGGTGGCAATTTCTTACTGGTTTTGGCTAAAACTGGAGTAAATAGGAGGGGCTGCTTCTGCTTCTTTCTATTCACAGGAGCTTGGTGCAGATTAAACACAACCATGAAGAAAGAAAAAGAATAGATGAGGAGAAGAAAATCTCCCAGATCTTCACTGACTATGGAGGGGAGATTATTTTGAACGTTGAAGCTGATGTGACAACATTTTCACAACATAAATACAGGATATGCATTTTTTACTTTTAATCAATTTACTTCCTACATACTGAAAGATGCCTACTTTAATTTTGTAATCCATCAGTCATTGTTCAATAATCTGTTATAAAAAAGAGGATTGTTTCATATTTTCAAAGGGACATATCTGGCTTGTAGTGGTAATATTATGCTGATTTTATTATGAACGTGAACATCCTGAACTTTCTTCTCTTATGAATTCTAGCGCTGCAGATTTTTGCATCATACTAAGAGTGATAAAAGTGATTCCATGGATGCTTGTCTGATAGTTTTTAATTCTCTGTTTTCTTTTTAACTTCTATATTTAAGTAATAACTAACATAGAGCCTAGGAAGACATTGGATTCAAGTTCAGCAAAAGCATTTTGATTAGTCATTATGGGGTCAGACAGTCTTACTGTTGATAATCTGAATTGTTTAAGGGCACTCCACAGCCTGAGATGGTGCAGTAAGAGTCTCAAGACATAAGATATTTGTATCATAACAAGTTCCAGACAGGAAATCCTAGAGAACACCATGGATTAAATAATAAAATTAATTATMTCTTAGAAAAACATGATCAATTAATTTTAAAACTGAATTTAATTTTTCCAAAATAAAAGTTTTAAAAATTATAAATGCACATTTTTCTATGAAAACTGCAAATAGAAAAATAGATTTGCTTCTTCTGAGGCTGTGGGTTAAGACTTTTTCAAGATCTATTAATTAGCATTACATCCAGCTGCCTGATAACTTCACTCTACTTAGGCTTCTAACCACAGCAGCAACCAGCAAGAAATGGCAGTTCTCCAAGCCCTGACTAGAGGCAGCTTAAGTACACAGAAGCAATGCTGGATTTATTTGCTCAAAAACTAGAAAACTTCATAAAGGATGCATTCATTCTACTAAACCAGGGTTTACAGTCATTTAGCTGTCAAAACCTGTTGCATCTTCCACTTGAATAAATAAAAAAAAGAAAATATGAGCAAAAATCAGAGAAAGGAATGGTGAGCAACACCCGTTCGAAGGATTACTAAGGTTATTCCTTCAGTTTAGCTTTGTACTGTGCTAATAAATAAACATTAAAAAAATAAAGTCAAAATAAATTCAAATCTAAAGCCAGGAGAGCATGGAGAGGACAAGAAGGCCTGTCTACTTAGCCAGTATTGGATGTTCACAGTAACAAAACAGACTACTTGATGATTTTCTTGTATTCCTCTAGGCTTAAGGTCCCGTTTAGAAGGCCACCTAAGGTTTCTCTCAGACGCCACTTAGAACAGTGCATTAGGCTTAAATTCTCTTTGCCAGAATTCTTCCTCAGGTTGATGTTATTTTGAAAGTTTCAGCGAAAATGGGTTGGTGGTTTGTTTGAACAAGTTTATTGAAAATATAACTTAGTCAGGAGGCAGCGTAATGATCCAACTCCTTCCTATCCCTGCTCTCTGAGGCTGATGAATGGAGCAGGAGCTGGTGGAAGGGCTTTGGCCACAGCTCAAGACTATTGCAGCTTCCCCAGGAGGGTGCAGTGCTTCACTGGTCCTCTCAACAGGGGAAAAACAAAGTTACCATCCTGATAATACATCATAAAGTAAGCAATTATGCATCCATATATTAATTTATATCAAAATACACTTTTAAAAAAGTCAACAACTATGGTCATTCTAGAATAAGGTCTGTTCATGGGTTTTATGAAAAGCATAGTGTATCTCAGGTTTCTACATTATGGAAGCAGTGACTCACAAAAAGTATGCAGATATGGGAACTGTGGAGGCAGCAGGGTGAGACCAAGTGACCAAAGTCTGTTAGCTGCAACTTTTGACAGACGAAGGATTGAACAAAATCTAAAAAGATAACAAAAATTGTGTAGATATTAGCATACATTTCTAACTTTTTGTATTATCTTGTTTGCATTCTGGTTTTATGCATTTGCTATGTTTGCTATGTTTGCTATGTAGGCACCAATATTAGTATTTCTAATTTGGTGTTTACAAGACGCAAAATCTAAAACGTACAAAATGTGAAAGACACTAAAAGACTGCATTAAACTGACCCAAGATATAGCTTTTTTGATCATTCATATTAGTAAGTCAGTAACAGTTCTGTTTGTTCAATGTAAAAGTAGGAAATGCATAATGCAGTTGATACAAGACCATGCTATAGAATGTCAAATGAAAACATGAAGGGAAATAAATCTGCCAAATCCTTGGTGGACTCACACCCCAAAAAATCTTTTCTGTAGCAGATATGCCTAAAAGAAAACTGTCTCTTATTATTATTAAATTTTTATAGTGTAATTACAGGTTATTATTAGGCAGATCAATTAAAATCACTGTTTTCTTATTACAAGCCGTAATAACCTTCTTAACGAATTTTCTCTACGACTAGCTATACTAGTCAAACATGACAGTATAAACAATGAGGAGAAATGAATGGTCACCATTTATCAAACTGTAGCTGTTGTAGTACAGCAATTTTTCTTTCTTACTCAGAAGGGTCTGATATTTAACGGAGAAGTATTAACTAAAAGACTTTTTGTTTTGAAATTTCAAAGTAAGTAAGCAGTATCACTCTAGTTAGGGACTTTTTAAAGCAAAACAACAATGTGCTTATTGTGGCATGGCCCAAATTTACAAAGTGAAATCATGACATTTCTCCAGACTTCCCTGTGAATCAATTTGGGATCTTGTATTTACCCAGTATAACCTTTCAGCCCATTAGTTCAGCTGCAAAAGTCACATGAGAACTAATTGAATTCCAGCACAGCCTCTAACAGGTGCATTTTATAACATGTCAGATCCCACAGTTAGATGATTAAAGGACAACTCTCTACTGGGTTCCCGAGTAATAAACACCTATTTTCTATACAAAAAGCATAGAGAGGCTCTACCAGCTGAAATAACCTACAAACCAGCTCTACTTGTGCTTATATATCCCAGTGGGAAGCACACAAACCAACCTGTTCATCTCTTCCCACTAGTAGACTTCAGTGGAAAAAAAAAACCAAATGCCTCATTTCTAAGATGTTACACTCAAAACATGAAAGAATTGTCTGTTAATCAGATTAGTCTCTTGGCAAGACAAAAGCAGTTTTTGCACAGTCTTACTCACCTTTGAAACACTATCTCTCACCGCCTTATGGCTAAACCACTGTGATCTGTTGTGGGCAAAGCTCTGATCAAGATTTATTTGACCCTCTTATTTCCACGTCTGTTGAGTGCACTGTCTTGAAAGTAAAACAGGTGTAAGTACAAGCTCTTTCACAATGATCTCATCATGTCTCACAATCACAGAACACTTGTTCAACACTAAGTAGAAAAAATAAACCATCAAAACCAATTAATAGTGTGAAATTATGATGATTTTTCATGGATTAAGAAAACTTTGTGGAAAAAAAAATCACTATTGAAAAATGTAAACAACCATATTTTTACCTGTTTTCGCATTTATCTGTTTCCCTGAAACCTTGTTCATTTTATGATGCCCATTTTTGACCTGGCCTTCCTTTAGTAGCATTGCTGGTTCAGCATCCTCATTATGTGCTCAGGTCAGGAAGAGAGCTGTAATTTTCCCCACAAACACATTCTAGTTACCTAAATTTGTCATTATTTACTTTTACTATCTCATTTATGACATGCTGAGAGGGAATAATATAATGGTAACCTTCCTTGTTCCATTTTTTCTGTTGTCTTATCAGCTGACAAAAAGTAATTTTAGAAAAAGGTAAATTACATGAGGACTTTCTCTGGTTTAGGGCTCTGGTTTAATTACACCAGTTTAAGATGCCACTTTTTTTTTCCCACTGTCCAACACAGTAGCAATCAACACCTCTAAAGGACACACATATAACTGTGTCTCAGCTGCTCTTCGCCCCTTAATGTTAAATGCCAGTGAAGATGCAGTTACTCTGCACCAAACTGGAGCAACAAAAATCTATCTGTGTCCACCCAGCAGCTGTCCTGCACTACCACAAGGTACATGGATGAGAGAAGAAACATCTTGAGCGACAGAGATGGCAAATTTTGTGAAGCTGGGAGAAGTGATTGTTCTCTCTTGGGTTCAGTATCACCTGAAAAACTTCTATGCAATGATAAACAAGAAGTACGGAAAGAGAAGGTCTCTTAAAGAATAGCAGCTCTGCAAGTATACAGAGGTGAAACGAAGTTAATAAACAGGTAATTACAAAGCACACGGGGATGATCTGACTGTTTTCAGGATGCTCTGAGCACCCAGGTTTAACTGTGATCTCACATTGTTGCTGATAGTACCAGGTATTTTCTTCTAATGCATTTGCTGATTATATTCTGGCTGTCTTCAAATCCATAGCATGGACAGTACAGCCAAAGTCAATCCACAGTTGCATTTTCAGTATCACATTTCTAACTAGGTCTGTGCATTTTTATCTGAGTTTTACCTGTTTCTTTGAATTTAGTAGGTGCTGCCTGTAGTCTTTATTAAAACACCTGCAGCTTGAAAGAAAGAGTAAAATATTTCCTCTGTGTGAAGCAGTATGCCCCAGACTCTGCTACATCAATGCCGTGATAAATGACAGATTGTCTCAAAATATTCAATGACTTATATGGCTGTACTCACCCACAAGTGGAACTCACTAGCTCTGCTAAGGGGGTCCTGGTGGGAGGATTCTCCTGTGTCCCTTGCAGAACAGCAATTCAACGTTCCCATCCTACAACATTCAGGATAGGCATTTCAGCTGGAGAAACAAAGGTAAGATCTAATTACATTTCACAGCAAAATTGGTTTCTAGTAAGATGCATTGGTGTAAAAAGCTATTTCAAAGTCCTATTTGTCCTTCAGTGAGAACGATCTTTCTTCACCCTTCATCCTGCTCTGTATGGATGGTTCCTATCCATGTTTCTTTCATGCTCCTACCCTTGTATTTCATCTCAAGTCTGAAAAAAGAATATGTACGTAACCAAGCCAGTATTCCCAAGGAGTTGCAAACCACACACAAATACCATATTAAGAAAAAAGTATATTCCAGTCATTCCTGAGCTGATCAGATTCTGTAAAACTGTTTATTAACTGGGGTATGCTCTCTACATTAATTTTTACAGCTCCTGACCTTGCAATATGTCATGAAGGCTCCTTGTGTGCCAGTCTTTTGGTGTAAAACGTAGGCTGGACCTCCAGAGTCTTTCTGATTTGCAATAAAAATCACACCTTTTAGAGGAAAGAAAATCGCTCCTCTCTGTATTCATGGTGAAATATACAATGAGTTCCTTTGAAGAAAAAAACCCCAATTTTTCCTCATTGAATTTTTAAGGCTTTGATGATGTGGTTAGGACAGCAAATAATGAAGGTTATGTTAGGTGCCGCCAGAAATTTAAGAACACCCTTTTTTGTTCATATACTGGAAAAATCAGCTTTTTGCATGAGAGAATGGTAAAGCATATTTTTATTCATCAAGGAAGGCAGCCTTTTTTTTCCCTGTCCCCCACCCCTTTGAGGTTCTTCCAGACCATTTGCTGTTATCCTTCACACAAAACAGCATCAAAAGTCACATTCAAAGAAAGGAAGAGCAAAAGATAAATTGCTGAAAATAAAGCCTGCTACTGGAAAATGTGCTTTCAAAGTTTCTGCAAGACTGAAAAGTTTATTTCTCCAGTGATGCAAGCTTGTGAGAAAAACTGCATGGACAAACCTGCCTAGAGATTAATCTTTTTCAAAGCTATTGCATACAAACATATTTTTACATAAATGTCATTCATGCTTAAAAAAGTAATCCTTTTAGAATCACTGTGTATCTCACAGTGGTGTTTTTCCAATGAAGATTTAATTTCAATTTATATTTGTGAATATATACACACAAATACTGTTTGAAATATTTTTCTCATTAGCAAATAATTTTTTTTATTTTCCTAAAAGCAAACACTAACTTTTTTTTTCACAAGATTGTCAATATTCCATTCACTTCCTTGTTTTTGATCTTCTGTATGATCCTTGAATTTCATTCTGATGTTAATTTATTTCTTTATGAATATTGAAATTGCACTGCCATCCTAGCACTCTTTGTATACACCGTGTCACTAATAAGGTACATCTATGAGTACTGTTGCATTCTAGCAGAACTACACTGTCATTTAAGGTGGATGGCAGAACAATTTGTGTCACAAGTACAGTATGTGGATATAGAAGAACAATAACCTCAGCGTGGCATTTTCAGAAGAAGAAACGGAATTTATAAAAGACTTTAAAAAGAGTCGTAGTTCAGATTTTCTCTCAGAGCGGGAATGTGGGAGTTTAAAAAAAAAAAGGATGAAAAGGCTGAAAATAAACTTCCTTCTTACGTCAGTTAACATGTCTGTATTTTTTACTTTATGTTATATGGTTGAATTGAAGGAAAAACAGCTGCTCCTCTCAGAGGTTTTCTGCCGTCGCTTTGCCTCGCGCAGTGCTGATTGCACTGTCGGGGCCTGCATTTGCAGGGCTGGGCTCTCTAGGTGCATCTGTGTTCACATCTCTCCTGCGACCGGCCGGAGCTGGAGCCTTTCAGCCCCTTTCAAAACCAGCCCGAGCGGAGTTTAACAAAACCCTGTGTCACTGAGATCAGTTACTCCCAGGAGTCGATCCTGCTCAATTTCTACCTTCCACTGACATTTTGACATAAATAGGCAGGCAGTCCTTCTGGTCTGGAGATAAGAGGGGTGAAAAAAGTGTGAATTCAAACAGCTGTTGATAAATTGCTCTACAAGGCCTTCACTATTAATTTCTGTCAGTAGACAGTAAAATGGCAATGGCTGCTCAAACTGTTCCAAAAACAACACTTCCTGTGACAGGACAGACCACACTACACTGACGGATTGGAATTGGTCTTGTGCAATTGGCTATTGAGTGCTATCTAAAATCATACAGCTGGTGTTGAACAGCGGTATTGTTCTCACTCCACATTACAAATATAAACTCCACATAAATAATGACGAGGGGATCATGCCCACATATCTGCTCACTAGAGCAGATGGGCTTTTGTAAACTACCTCTGGCAATATTTGTCTTTTGTGAAAGAATTTCCATACACTTCCTACTCTGACCTTCCCACTGGTTTCGTCTCTCCAAGAAGATGACACAACCTATGGGTTTGATTTCGTGCTTGAGATTGACTTGGAAGCTGCCAAAGGCAGGCGGCTGGAAGTGCTGTTAGGATACAAGTGCCAATTTTTGTTTATCATTTTCTGAGGCCTTTGGATTGCCAAAAAGAAGATATAGAGAGGTAGAGTCTGAGAACAGAAAATAGTTTTGTTTGGAAAGAAACTGACAAAGAGGGCTGTTCGCATAGCAAGTGGATGCAGACAAAGTTGTCATACTTCCCATCACGGACTTTAAACAAAAAACAAGATAACAGATAGGATTGTTCTGTCTTCTTGGCTAGGTTTTATGTAGAGAGAAGAACCACCTTGCAAGCTAACAAGTCGACATGACAAGCAGTGGTTTTAGCACACCTATTGAAACATGTAAGATTAATGCTGCACAGTCACAGGAAGAACCAATTCATTAAACTATTGAAGTAGTGCTTATGATCTGAGTGCTTATTAAAGAGAGAGGATTACAGACGTTAAGGATAGAACTAAAAGTGATAAATAGCTCACTTGATAAGTTCAAGGAAGATTATTAGTGCTGTACTCTGACTGGGGAAATCCACCCTGCTGAGGAGTTGCATGTCAGAAAAACATCTCATGAGGATTAATCCCTCAAATAGCTTTGGAGCAGCAGTGCTGTGTTACTTGTTTGGGTCTATACTGCAGTGTGTCTATAGGTTAACTCATTTTTGTGGCCTTGCCTTGGGACGCTCTCCTTCAGGCTGCACCAGATGGTATAGACATGCTCTTAATGCTCTTCTTTTAAGGCTAGGTTAACATTATGCATCACTTTCAAGCAAAAGATTGTAAATTATATCATAATTTTGGATATGTGCCTATCCAGACTACGAAACGGTGTTTTATGGAGTATTTGTTCTCTCTAAAATTCCAGCAGTCAGTAGTAGATTGCTAATTTAAGGAAACAAGTGACCTTCCCCCATAGCACAAAAGTTTAATATTGCTTTGTGGGAGAGTAAGAGGAAAAAGGAACTTGTGCCAGAGATTGTGATATCACAGTCAGCTAAACAGGCCCATTCTGAAGTCTTTCTGTGGAGCAGTTTGGCTTGCCCTTGAAGAAGGCCAGGTGATTCAAGGAAAGAAATATAATGGCTGGAAATTCTTGTTAGATTGAAGCATTAGATTAATAGCTGCAAAATGGAACTGACATTTGCATGACTGCTCTTCCATACCCATGCTATTTTAACAGACTTTCCTGCAAGGGCTCTTTCATCCTGATTCCTGCAGCACTGCCATTTGGCCATCGCTGTTTCGAAATGTTGTGATACCATGTGAAAATCTTCCAATAACATTCCTGGGAGACATAATTTTGTTTCGTTTCCACATACCTCTCCCAACTTTTTTCAGGGTTTGTAACACTTGTATGGAAGTGAGACTTAACCTGTAGGGCTCTATTTTCTTAAACTTTTTGCCCCACAGTATATTGCTTAATTTGAAAATGCAAATAAGGTGACTTCACAGGCAAAGAGTTATGGCAATTACCAGCATGTACAATTACATAATTTGCACCTACAATCATAGCGATTATACAGTTTAGCTGGGCATGTAAATGTTCACGTACAGTGAATATGCAACAGCATATTTGAGTGATATAGAATTCTCCCTTTGGAATTAACCTTTTCCTGTTGCATATTGTGCATATAAATTAATACACGTATATGCCTGGTGAGAAAAAATGTGGTGACTGCTATATCCTAACAGTTATTTCCTATAAAAATTATGAAGTGGTTGAAAATCACATAATATGGGCCAGCATTATGATATCCTGGATGAATTAAGTTCTGCGATTTCAGGTGAAAACCAATTAACAGTAATTTAGCAACTCAAACAACAGTAATTGCCTCAACTTTGTATGTGCATTTCTAAATTTTTTTTTTTTTAATTATAAAGATGCATAAAATACACCAATGTGTTTCTTGTGTTTTAAATCATCCACTATAACAAGCTAAAACTTTGAGAGCCTTGGCTAGAAATGGTAATTTATATGAAATAAAAGTGTCTATCTCAATGGCAGTTATTTAAAAAAAATTAGGTACCAACACTAGAGAGTGTGAGAGTTCCCAGAAAAATTCCAGTGCCCAAAAGATCATCCCTGAATTTTTCATAATTGCAAAAGTTTTGCTGGGATGATGAGAAAGAATTTTACGTCCATAAGGCATAGCAAGGATACATGAAATGTCCCTTTTTCTCCTGGAAAACAGGAAATGTGGAGCAGTGTCTCACTGCTGAGCTACTGTTCCCTACTGCATTACTTAAACATACTAGCAAGTGAGGATGATAAAGACACTTTTGTCACAAATTGACCAGAGAGAACAGGATATGAATTAGATACAAGAAAATGAAAGGAGCTTCGTTTGAAGCTATAAAGAGATTCAGTCTTGCTGTTTATTTCTGCTTTTGAAAGATAAAGGAGACAGATAGCATTGCATTTCTCATGCTGTCTTATAGATAAAAGTATAATATTACCTTGGGATCTAAGAATTAGAGAGTGGATATGCTTACAGGTCTTTAAATATCCAGTTGAATTTATAACTCTTTTGCACGTAGATACATTTGAGTAAGCAGCTGAAATTTGCTAAAAGAAAACGAAGTGTAAAATGTTTATTGTGTCCATGATTGCGACAAGGTTATTTCCTTAGTATGAAAATTTCAAAAGAAGAAACTAGAGTTAAGACCACTTGAATAGCCAGTTTAAAGGTGCTCCCTTGGTATTGAGCAACAGATACTCACATAGGCTGAGCAGATGCTTGTTCCTAGCTTGAAAATTCTTGTTTAACTGACTTTCAGGAAGACAGCTATCTTGCTAGACCTAGAAAAGACATCATATGCTGCTTGCCATTCAAGATTTCTCATTGCTGCAGGATGCTCAGCCCTTTTGGAGGAAGTAACACCACTCCTCAGTTTTGATGAGCCCTGTTCTTTGTTGTGCAGTAGTATGAATGAAACACAGACAAACAGTTACTACCCTAAAAAGCAATCTTGTAGGAAAAGGAGAGAAACTTTGTGTGGAGAGCCAACAAGATCATGAGTTCTCTGTTCACGTTTTTCATTGATGGGCTCCTCCTAGTTCCTTCTGGTAAGCAAGACTGCATCACTTTTCCCCTTCAGTGCACCCTCACTCATTGTGAAGTTTGGCTGAGAATGCAGTGCATCCACTCTCACTTCTGATACAATTCGGAACAAAGACAATTGTTACAGCACCTGAACAGTTATTTTTTAACAACTAGTTTTAAGAACTATTTCAGGATTTACCCTCTCCGTATAGTAAATGTAGCAAAGGGTCAGGTGGGAAGAGGTTCATTGAATTGTATAATTCATAACTGCTAAGGCTCTTCTCCACCCCAAAATAAAAACAATGCAGGAATGATTTCAATCTTTAGAACCAGTCTGAACTAAACAAACAGAGGCTTTGGATATTATATGCCATAGAAAAGTCATCAAGTTTGCCACCATTAATTAGAGCTGAAAGTTCTCTTTCTCCAATGAGATGTTGCAGTGTGTAAGAAAACTAATGGACATACTGGCACATCTCTTCTACTGCTATAATTAGGCCAATCACAATAAATGCTTGCCAAGTATTTCTCTGTTAAAAAAAAAAATATCATTACATTGGATCTTCTGGATTTTAGGCTTTTCATCATGATTAAAGAAGGCTAGACCGGAAACAGACTACTTAGGATGACAGCATGCTGCTTTCAAGGATGAGGAGGATGGGGAGGAAGGGAGCCAACTGTGCACATACAAAATGAGCTGAATGACAAACGCTTTTTGAACCTTTCCATACATTGCAATTCTAATGAAACTGCTGCTTTTTAAGTCTATTTTGTTGTAGCATTCTGCCTTACCTTTTTATGAATACATATATATATATATCTCATACATAAATATATACAACTGAAAATATTAAATTACAATTGTATTGTAATTTGTCTTGTATTCAGTTTCGTGTTCACAAGTGAAAGTAGATAAGCTTTCATGGAAAAAAGCTGTGCTTTACCAGTTCAATTCTACAGAACTTTCTCATTGCTTCATGTCATTGTTCATGATATACTTGCAAAACTTAACTTTGTGGTTTGTTAAAACAAAAGCTGAGGATAAAATCCAAATCTGATTGAAATTTACAGGAGTCTGGTACAAACACTGCCTCTTATGACTACTTCTTCAGAAGGAGAAATTAAAGTTACTGCATGACATTGCCCAGTGTGAGATGCAGTTTTCCGTGCTACAGAAAGTAGTGAAAAACCCCAAAAGCCTATCTTGTTTCAAGCAATTTAGAACATTGCAGTGTTGTGCAAAAGCATCTAAGCCTTAATTTTAACATATTTTAAAATTATTGTATCCAAACTGACACTCACTTTTGCTATTTTTCAGTTTGTAGGGTTTTACAAGAATGTTCACAGGCACCGAGCAGACATGAAAAACCGTCGCTCAGAAGACCCAAACATGGGAACAATATTCAGTTTAACTCTCATATATAGTAGACAAATTTTCTCTTAAAAAAACCTCCTTGCAGGGAGCTATGGAGTTGCCCAATCCAACAGCAGCAGCTCTGCAGAGCCAAGTAAGATTTGGTGAGCCCTTGAGCCACTAAAACCGCAACTGGAACTCCTTGTAGTGCATTTAATGTCTTTCCTGTCCTTTTCCTCTCTCCTGTTTTCTATTGAATTCTTACCCTCTTCTCCTCCTCTCTTTTTGTCATCTGTTCATCTGAACACCAATCGGTGTTTGTGGAAATGTGTTTCCTGGAACTATAGGGAGAAACGTCTTGTCTCCCAGAGGGAATCTCTATAACATTCTACAGTCTCCTGTAAGAATTTGTCCCAGTGTTTTTCAATTCTGGCTTCTTCCTTCTCTGTTTCTCATGCTTCTCTTTGATTAGCTTTTCCAGTATTCCTAAATCCTTCCTGCCAATCACTCAGTCATACTCCCCAGTATGCCATCTGTTGTGCAGCATTTCCAGGTCAAGATTTGAAAGGCAACGATTTAGCAGGAAGAGGCTTAAATGACACAATGTCAGTGAGAATCACAAAAGGACACAGGAGGAATGAGCCCTCAGTGAAGCAGTATCCTTCTTGAAAAATCAAAGAAAGATTAAGCACAGTCTTAATCTAAATGATACCTGCATGAGAATGGTATCACTTGCTAATTATAAAACTCTTCCAGAGTGTTCTACAAATCTCAAGACCTCAAAAATTCCACATATAATCCTGAAAATTGTTGGTCCTTGGTTTCTCTGTGAGGATTGATAACAACAGCAATGTATTCTCCGCAATGTGCCCCTCTCCTTACAGAAATGGGGGCTGATACTCCCTGGTACTGTACAGTTCTACCAGCTGATCAATTCCTCTGCTTGGATCACCTAAAAAAAAATCTACCTTAATATACTATCTACTGTTCAGAAGTTTTATGCCCAGGACAGCATGACTAAAGGATTGTCATTCAGTCACATCAGTTTTTCACTTTGGAAATTGTATATCTCTAATCATACTAGAGGCCTATAAATGCATATGACCTATGCTGTCAGGATTACGTGTGTAGCACCTTAGAAGTGTGAGGAAAATATGCAGATTGTAATTAAGATTTTTCCATTGTGTTCTGAAATCTATTAACACATTGTGTGTTGCTGCATTTATTGTCCGTTGTCAGGACTTGCTTCCTGACACGATGGGGTTCCTATCAGTATGAAAAAATGTTTGGCACAAGGTGGTGAAAAAATATTGCATATTTGGATTTTCCTCTAATTTTAGTCTCAGTGATGAAAAAAGAGGTAAGGAATTGTCAGGCTACATATTTACTTTTTTCTAATTCCTTTTTTTAGTGCGGTTTTATCTTTTTTTATTCGGGTAAGTGAGGCAGGTCTAAAATTCATTGGTAATTTGAAAAATAAAAAAAAAAGCAAAAGAAAGTCTCCTGGCCTATGTACTGAACTAAACTCCTAGAGTTCTTCAGAAATAAACGTAGATTTTGGGCTAGTAGCCTTGAGGAGACCTTGTCTCACTTGGATGCAAAGCACATTATGTGTTTTTCAAGCATGCCAAAAAGGGGTTTCAAGCATGTTCATTTACTTCCAGATAAGTTTGTGTTTTATTCCTGTTCACTGAGATGTTCCATTCCAGATTTTTGCAATAATCTCTCCTTCTTGCCATGCTGTACAAATTCCGTCAGTTAAATGTCTATGTTTGCATGTTTTGATTAATATGGGAGGTGGATCTTCTGTAACACTGAAGAGATTTGTGTTATATCCACACTCTTTTTTTTTGTTTTGGAATATAACAAACCAAACAAACAGAAAGTCAAACAAAAACTCCTTCAGCTCTCCCACAGATTTTTTCCAAATGTATCTCAAGGGAAGGGCTTGAGTTTTCCAGTTCTTCACCCCCTTCCTGTACTGTCTGCTTATAATCTAACTTTCTTCATAAACTGGAAAAGAAGATAAGCTGCTTCTTCAGCTAGTCTTACTTTCAGCAGTGAACAATATTTCTTACTGCCTTAATGGAAATGTACAGAATTAGACAATATACACTGATATTTGAACAGTATTCTCCTCCTCATTTTATCTTGAGCTTTGACTATGGAAGTCCAATTGTCTTATCCACGCAACACCTCTGAAATTGTTTCCAGGATGCAGAGGAAACTCCCCCGAATCAAGAGGCAGTGCTGTGGCAACCAGAGATCTCTTGAAGGTCTCTTATGCATACGTCCTGTGGAAAGAAATGAAACGTGCAGTTATGTACTAAGTAGGATCTTTGATTCGGTATGGCATGAAGCTCTTCCTTCCAGTTCCCTCTTGTCCTAAACTGAGGACTCTGTGTGATGAGAAAATAATTTCAGCTCCTAATTAAAAAAAAAATTTCAACTATTAAACTTGGACAGAAATCATGAAAATGTGAACCTGAAAAAGTGTCAAAAGCCAAAAGGCAATTTCTCTCCTTCCTTCCCCACCCCCAAAAAAGTAAATCTCAAGATTTTTGAAAAACTTTGATATAACAATATTATGGGTAATTGTACAGAAAAATACTGTGTTTGGAGATTTCTTACTCTTAATTGCATTTTTTCCTTCAGTGTTTCTTTACAATACTTCCCTGGGGCACCTCATTGAGACTCTCCATGAAAAGATTTAACATGGTCATTTGGTAAGTGAATGTTACTTGTATATCCATACTCTTCCTCTTTCTCTTTTTACTTCATTTCAGCTAGCAAGCATCTTACCTGATGTGAGAAGTAGGGTTAATCTGAGAAGAGCAAGGTAAACCAGAACTAGTTTAGAGCAGCCTGGAAAAATTAAAGGAATTGGGATTTTTATTTCACATTTTCAAATGTGACAGATGTAACTCTGAGTGCTGCAACAGAAACTGAAGACTGACTTTTTTTTTTTTTTTTTCCTAGTCAGAAACTTTACCGTGATTTTTCAAACAAGGATGCAATCTTTAATCCTTTTAAAAAGTTTGGTGCACTCGCTTTCAAAAACAGACATCAATGGAGACAACACCTGAGGTTTTCCTTGTTTATTTTTATGTCTACATGATTGTAAAATGAAAAAAAAGGAGAGGTCAGAAGAATAAGGAACTAAAATGTCCTTTTTCCCCTGCAAGCTCTATGTTGGAGCCTCTCTTCGTGTTCTCACTCCTGAATTTCTACCCTCAGTCAGGCTGGATGTGGACGTGAGTCTTCGCTTAGCTCATTGCAGAACAGAGGCCCAAATGACTGAAAGAGAAAGCAGAAATCTTGGCAGATTGCTAACATATCAAGTGTTAATGAATACAGTTCTCTAATTAGAAATGTCTGCAAGAACTGAGTAATAGGATCCTTTGAAAACGTGACAGTTTTTAATTTCTTTTGTTAGTGGAGTTTATCCTTTTCTGAATTACAGCTTTTATCAAACTGGCATCAGACTTTAAGAATGACAATAATACTTGAAATACAAATAGAGTTTCTTTTGAAATCACTAGCTAAGCTAATGTTTTATTGATATTCTTAGTTTCTAGACTTTATTAGGTTAATAGATATAATTTAAGAACTTTTTTTCCTCCTCATTTTCTTTTGCTGTTCAAAAAATTCCTAATAAATATGAGGCTGGCTGGAATTTGCTAGCTAATTTTCAGAAATATCTTCATTTTTTAAATTTAATTTCAAATGTAATACTTCCCCAGATGGCAGACTTTGTAATTTGTGGCACCAGTTCAAAAAGGTGTATTAACTGCCTCTAAACTGCTCAGCACCAAGCATTTACTGGGCTTAATTGTGAATTGGCTTAATATTAATTAAAATACATCCCTTCCTTAGCATGAAGTTTCAGGAGATGCAGGTGGGTTTACTTCTGTGTGACTTTATATCCCATTTAATACCAACACCCCTGCTGAAACAGAACAAAACACTGAAGACCCAGAGCAGCACATAAACATTCTGTGTCCCTTGAAGTCCTCTAAAGGAGCCTGAAAGGGATGGTTTCTTTCATTCTTGGCCAAACAGTGATAGACAAACAGGTAAAAAGGCAACGAGAAAAATACCATTTACTCACTTTAGCAGCAGGAAATCAAGCAAAGAAAATAAACAGGGTTTGAATCCTGGGCCTTTAACCTGCTAGTCAGACAGATTTCTACAGTTTCATTCTGTGCACATTTGTGTGCTGGTAAATGATGAAGGGGAGGTAGAGGAACTGAAGGCTTGTGGGATCCCTGGGACTCCCACAGCTATGAGCACAGCTGTACAAACACACGCAAGCTTTGTTAAGGTAGGGTGGGCAATTGGCTGAAACTGCTGAGCCAATCTGACCTATAAATCCCTTGCAAAAGCTCTGCCTGAGAGAAAGCCAGAAGTTATGTGTAAATGTTTTACCCAGCCAATTGTTTTTGGTCCTCTTCTGTATATACATAAAACCTCTAACATCCTCCTGGGTAGATAATTTTGTAAGTAGGTGCTTTGAGTGTCCTGCTGAATTGCTGATTACCTGGAGCAGAGCAGGGAAGGGAGGGATCGGTGGGTGGATGGAGGAACTAATAACTCAAGAACTCATTCAAATGAACGTAGAATTTTAAAGGATACGTGATATATCACACAAGCTGACATAGGGCTAATGGCTACAGGAAGTCTATAAAAAAGAGAAGGCGACATCCAGCAGTTTGTTTTGAGCAGAAGGATGATATGAATTGGTCAGACTAGCAACAAAAAGATTAGATTAATTATTTCAAATTGGACTGCAGTCTGTCTCTTCCCTTCCTCCCCCCAGCCTCTCCYGGTAGAACTCCCACTGCTCATTTTCAGATATGATCTCATGTGAGGAAACAGCATTGCAACCCTGCACTGTCCTGAGTGCATGTGGACAAGCTGTACCAGAGCTAGTCCCCAATAACCCTCACCATGCAAATCACAAAGCCATCAGCACCCTCCATCAACAAAAGAAAAATAGGGATCTTTCTCAGTTTTTTTTCCTTTCCAAACATTTCTGAACTCTGTGTGACCTTCTTTACGACTGAATCTAAGCACCTCTAAATACGTAGCAAATTTAGACAGTAGAAAGCAGAATAACACATTGCAAACCAAAGGAAGATGAAGGAAGCAATGAGAAGTGAAACAAAGAGAGCTAAAGATGAAAATAAGGCAGCCTAAACCAGAGAATGTTGAAATAAAACATATGGATTAGAGTATTAAACGTAGCATGAACTGTGCAACTTGCCCCCATCTTCTTCCCCTTCTCCATCCTTCCCACCACCTAAAAAGCAGTTAAACTACAGGGGGATAATATCACACTTGGGATTTATGAAACAAAATCAATGAGAGCAGTGGGAGTAACGTCACTTCTGTAAATGATCAAAATCCACCAATTACAGGGAGGTGTTAATCCTCATCAGACCCGTTTGCTGCTGTGGCAGCATTTGAAGTAAAGCTGCTCTGGAAATGTTACAGGACCGGCTATTCTCACAGGATTTGGAAAAATAAAAGTATTTCCACCCAGGCTTCTCAAAAGAAGTTTGAAACATAGGAGAGAAARAAAAGGTTAGGAGTAAGGAGGAGGTCAAGCATCATATTTTTGTTCGTTTATTGGGTAGGAATAAAAAAAATCCAGGAAATGTTGGGGGATGGGGCCAAAATTCCCTGCCTGAGTTGTCCTGCTAGAGCTTTTCTCCACTACCTTTCAAAATCTCTGGACCTCCTCAGYGCTGTGATAACTCAGTAATTGGAATTGGCTGCCATTTATGCTGTATATATTTATGCTGTATATCAGAGGAAATCAGAGTTGAAATACTGTTGTATCTGTACTTACTTTAGCTTGCAACTGAATTGCATTGCTAGATGAGCAGAGATCCACATTCTCTAAGCTCGCATGACCAGGAAGGATCATAATTGTGGGAAGCTTGGGTATCAAGGCCKAGAATAAAAAATCAGTAGCAAGGCAACTGGGCAGGTGTTTGTGGGCTGGTTTGTTTCRTCTTTTTTTTTCTTTTCTGTCTCAAGAAATATGATTTATGCTGTTAAATGTTGACTATAAGACTGGGCTTAACATGATATTTCTCTTTAAGGTGAACCTAGTTAGATTAATTGTGCAGTAATTCATACATACAGATTATACATTGAACTGGCATTTCGGTCATGCAGAGATTGTTTTTCTTTCTCTGGGTTTTAAAGCAATAGACCCAAAGCCCAAAGCTTCTCAAAAGATAGATTTTCTTCCCTTAAGGTGGACCATTTTCTGCTGTGGCACTGAGTAAAGACAGAGACAAGAGAAGGTAAATGAGGGGATCTGACCTTGCCAAGGCTTCCAGCAGGACTTGGAAAAACTGCCTGAACTGTGGCTTACGTAAAGTAGGCGGTGAGGCTGTGGTCATCTTGCCACTGCACCCTGCCTCTAAGGKCTAGAGCCTGTTCCCTGGGTTAGTCCTGCAGGGATTGGTGTCCTCTGGAACCATCTACAGTTACGCGGGAGCTGAAAGGCAGCATTGTCTGCAGAAGCCACTGAAAGGCGCCTTTTGGAGTTTCTGCAAAGCGAAGGGACCCAGCAGGTAAAACTTACAAGTTAATAACAGGCTGCTCAGARAGGCTCTGAGCTTGGGAAGATTCAAAACACAACTGGACACAGCCCCATGCAAGCTGCTGAGGCTGACCTTGCTCTGTGCAGGGGGCTGGACGAGGCCATCCCCGGAGGTGCCAGCCAGCCCCAGCCCTGCTGTGAGCCTGTCACTCTGTGAAGAGCAAACTGTGTTTGCTTGGGCTTGACATGCTGCAGCATGAGTGACAGCTTCCGCAGAAAAATGGAACCAAAATAGGGCCACTCCTTCTCCCTACAATGGCGGGGTTTCTTTGCTGCGCTACTTTTCTTCCCCATCAGTCAGCTGCCTGCCCTGCAGGCAGCCCTGCCTAGCATTGCTCCTTGCCTGGGCCAGCAGGAGCTCCCCAAACCAGTGGCCATGAGCTGCAGGGTCAGTCCAGACAGGCAGGACTAAGGAAGCCCGAGACATCGCTAGCTATGGCATGGCCTTTTTATTGCCTGTTTGCTTTCCTGTAGAATGGTCATGGTGTGATCATAAAGTGTAACAAAATGTATTGATAGCAATACTTAAATATTTATAAGAGGTTTTTTCACTATTTTTCTTTTTGGTCACTGGAAAGGGAGTGTCCTTTCCAGGAGAACAAACAATGGAAATTTGTGTAGCATGGTGAGAAATCGTGAAGTGTCAAATGCCCTCAGACCCTGATTGYACAGGGAATTTTGCTTTACTGAAATACTGTCCTGACTCTGGACTTCAGCAGATGGCATCTGGGTAATCACAGCTGAAACTCTCCAATAAAACTAGTAAATATTGTACTGATAATTCCTTTAGAAATGTGCCAGAGCACACAAGCCCAGAAATTAATAACATATTGCAAATTTCCAGTTTAGTCTTTYATGTTATGTGTAATGTCTTACTGAAGTCTTAGCTTCCTGCTGTACTAACAAAATGAAAACACCTGAGGAGGTGCAACTTCATGATAACATTAGAATATAGGGCCAGTATAAATCTGTTAGCTGAAATTTCAGTTTCAGGTCTATAATGGTGCTTATACTACTGTGACTTTCATTCATCTCTGAAAAGCGTTACCGAATGCTGCCTGACAAAGACATGTTACTTACTGATGGAAATCAGTACTTATCGCTAATCTGAAAAAACAAAGGCCAAATGAAAGTGGATTATATTCTTTCCCCATTTACCTTCATCTATTCCACTAGAGGTTCAAAAAGTCTATTTATAATACAAAATATTTTGCAGCTGGTGGATCAGAACTTGCTCTTCATACCCAGGACAATGAGCTTCCAGATGATAAATATGTTTTCTCTGACAGACGAAAGGGGTGAAATTTTGGTCCATCAAAWGCTAATGCAAAAAAACACTGGCTTCTCTGAAGTTGGATTTCATACAAAATATAGTTGCAGCTCTGTTTTAAACTACGATCAAGAGAGATGTAATAGTCTTACTTGTCATCACTGAATATCCTCACAATGTGGGAAATACATTAGTTACATACTTTGTAGTCTTGGCACTAAACACAGCTTGCAATTTGTGGTGCATAGTCCATGTCTAGTGGAAACTGCTTTAAAATGAAGAATCACAGCTTTCCTTGAGAAAAAATACACATTTTGGTTCCAAATATGGACTCTGAGAGCTTAGGTGGAAAGCCTTTCTTTGAAACCATTAGTAATCTTGTGCYTTTTTGGGTTCTCTTTTGAGGGCTTCCTTGTGGAGGAAAGAGCACTYGTGTGAATATTCATGCCAAACCTAACTGAAATTGTAGATAGAGATTGTAGATCCTACCAAAGAAAAGAGTTGCTGTTTTATCTCAAATGAAAAWACTAAAAYTCAGGGTTTGGCAGTATTTATCCAGTTGTCATGACTGAATTTTTAAAACTTTTTTCCAGCTTGGAGCACCCTATAGCACCGTAAATCCTACTGATAAGGAACTTAAAATAGAGGTTTTTCTTTCTAGATTCTGAGAGTAGTTCTTAAAAATGAAAGACGAACATTCGTCACTGTTTCGTAGCATGTCCCTTGGTGGGGATTTTCTCCTATTTCCCAGTGTTCTTCCTTTACTGCTCTGCTACATCCATATTGATCAACTGGCATGCTTCATTCTTCTTAAGCAATTGACTGAAGACAGGAAGTCACTTTGTTTATAGAAATGACGAGTTAGACCTCTAAAAGTGCTATAAAACACCACATAGTGTGGTGATCTTGTTAAAAATATTTTAACGTTTTTCAAGGGTCAAGTTTCATATAAGAAGTGTTGTTTTCCTTGGGGAACTTTAGCTGAACCAAATCACTCAAATTGCTTGATGTTCCCTCTGAGATCCATGTGCTTGTCTACACTGTTACTCTGCCGTCTACTTTGATGTTTCACCATGGCTAAGCATTGTTAGATGAGTCTGAATGCTAATAGAAGATGATAATGAAAAATGATGTTTCAGTTGGTAACCTGTTCAGAAAACACGCGGACAGTATGAGTGAACACAATATACAGTATTAGTATTCCCACAAGTCCTATTTAAGACTGGCTTTTTACAGGTTAGAGGCACTAATAGCCGGTATGACTCTCCTGTATATCCCTATATTGTGTGTCCATACTGTTTCATAAATATTTTTTGAAGAAATTAAAAAATAATTTTAAAATTTTAAATTTTCAGTTTTTACTGCGTAATGCACGTCAAAATGCATGTCAAATTCTGCCTCTGCATAGGATATAAAGGGAAGGACTGTTAACATGTTTATTTAATGCTTCTGCTCAGAGATTGACCAGAACCCATTCTGGGAGCACGCTGTTAACTACTGAGGTGAAAGACAGAGAAAATTCTCTTGCAGATGTCTCTTTACCAGTTTATCATATCCATACCTTTAGAGGAAAAAAGCAGAGAAAAACAGCAGGTGAAATATTCCCCTGCACAGGGTCATGTGAAGTCAAAGGAGCTTCACTGATAAAATTGTGAACAGAGGGAGAGGTGAGGTCTTCCAATTTAACATAAAAGGAGCTGTGACTGTTGGGTCTTTCACAGATCTGACTGGTCAGAAAAATTACATTTTTGTAGGCTTGGCAAACCCTGCCACTAGCACTGCTTGATATTTACCGATTTTGCCACCTGCAGCTCTGAAGAAAGCACCTTCAACAGAGTTGATTTTCTGAATTATGAGAAATTATGACAGAGAACAGGGAGACTTCCTTAAGGTATGGCTTCCAGGAAAATGTATTAAAAGATGGTTCGTTGAGTTAGCAGAATGTAAAAAAGTGGCAGTTAACCACTCACCCATCAGCCAAATGAGATGGCCAAAATGTGTCACTTGAGAACCCTAAATATGCTAAGATTATATTTTGGAATATAACAAATACTTCCCAAAAGACAGCGCAGAAGTTGTGAATAATCACTGCATAATTCCAGTCATGAACTGGGATGCCACTGCTTCATACATGTGCACTTGAAAGGGAGATCCCCCTGTTCCAGGCTCCAGCTATCTTGCAGTCCATAGTTTAAAAGAGATGTTATGAAGAAAAGGAAATGAATGCATTTATGAAAATGTTACATGATTAATTCCCTCTTTGTCTCTGATGACTAAAGTCCAGGGCTGGCATTCATGTCAAAGGAATGGTTAGTTTAACTATCCTTGCTTATGACACTAGCATTAGTCCAAAGTAAAATGAGGATACTCCAGTTAATTGCTGCACTTCAACTGTTAACGGTAAAATTAGTGAGCTCTGAATTATTTCAAAAAGCAAGTTTTGACCAGCTGGCTCACAGTATTTCCAATTGCAGCTCTGAGGTATTTTTAATTGGCTTTTCCACTGTGTTTCAAAGTGTTAAGCTATCTGTTACAATTTATTGGCAGCTTTTTAAAGTACTCCACGTACATAGGCAAAGCTTACAGCCTGAGTTAGTATTTCTTATGCATTTACTCTGCTGTTTAAATGGCACAATCTTTATGTCAGCCAGACTATTTATGAAGTACTTTGCTCAAAATGGCTTGGGGTTAATAGCTTATATTCCTATGTCATGAGTTAAGGACTTAGAGCTGACTGAAAGTGCAACTAGTGTCTTCAGTTCTTCAGGCTGCAGACAGGGTGATCTCATGGTCTTCCCCATAAAGCAGAAGGTTTTGAGGATCTGGATAAGAGATAAAATATTTGAAAAGTTGAACTATGCATAGGGGAAGAAATCAGGAAGATAATGTACAAACTTAACATCTGGACTCCTCATTTGGAATAATGCTTTCTTGAAGCAGCAGTGCATAATCTTTCCTGGAACTGCTGGTAGCATAAGTGCCAAGAGGCAATTCCCCTGTTTTTAATTTTTAGTACAGTCATTCATTATAAAAAAACGCACACTGTACAATTGCCTAAAATTAAGTGTGAAGACTCAAATCCAGAGCATCGATGCAGGAGCAGTTATTTCACATCAAATAGAAGACTTGTGAAATGGTTCGTGGGGTAGTGAGCTCCTCCTGGAGCTCGGCATCTACGCAGTTACATGGAGCAGACCACACCAGCCTGAGTCTGGAGTGCTCTGGATGGAGCTGTGGTGGCTGGCTCTCAGCTCTCTCAGGAGTTCACCTGAGAGCAAGGATGGCTCCAAATTGCAGATATGAGCTCCTAGATTTAACATTCCTTTTCCTAAATTTTCATCTGGTTTTGGGGTGGAGGTTGTGATTTTGTTTTGTTTGTTTGTTGCTGGGGTTTTTGGGGGAGGCAAAATTCTCTTTGGTGGGTTGAGATGTATTTTAGGACATTTACAGAATACTGTTTCAATATGGTCAAAAATCTGACCAGTCTTGCCCAAGCATAGGTATGTCTGAGCCAAAACTCCACTGAGCAGACACAAGGAGCAGTGCAAGTCTTTGTTTCCAATCCTCATTCCAGAAAGGATGGAATAATTGTATGTTCTTTCTACACTGCAGCGAGATTTTTTTTTTTTTTCAAATGTGGTATTTCGATTTATTCTGTAGCATTCAGAATGGTTATGCTGCACCATTCTTGCCACTGTGCCCAGTTACACCTTCATCGTTTGAGGCTTGACAATTCGGTTGCATTCACTCATTTTGCACTTGCTCCCTCGRTTGTGGTGTAGGAATGGTGTTCTCCAGTTCTCCCACTAAAACCACGATCCACTGCCACTCGCCCCTGCTCCAGCTGGAGGAACAAAAGGTCAAGATCATCAGTTGAGATAAGAGCAATAGGCTGGAAACAGCAATGCGATAAGAAAACAAACAATGACAGCAACAATATTGATAACAAAAGGTATAAGAAATAAAGGACTCACACAGAAAACCCATGACAACAAACAGTACCAGACAACTTCCTCACCACATTTTCTCTACCAGAAGGAATGCCTTCTGCCCAGAAGGGAGTGAGGTGGTATAGAATGACCTCCATGTCCTGGCCACACCTTCTCCTGACTACAGCAGAAATTATCTCTCTCCTGCCCTGTACCAGGACACCCTCTCACATACCTCTTTAAAAAGTCAGAGCTCTACAAATGACCCAAGGATTATAGGAAAAAAAATATAATTGGCAAGTCCATTTGTTGCCATTTATCTATAYATGGAGCAGAGATTTTACAAGTGAAAGTGCAAATTTTCCTGTGTTTTGCTTCTTCAAAGTGCAAGTTCTTAAATGAGAATAGAATTGCAATTTCTTTATTTTCAGTAAAACATGTTGAAAATGTTTAGTCCAAGGCAAACTTTTATTATACTTTTATTTTTTGTATTTCTGCATCTCTGTCTGCCTAATCCCTCCCTCTCTGCACACACACATACCCCCTGCTGCCTTTTGCATCCCCAACATTCTAAGAAAYAGAAGAATTACGTTACAAAAAGTCAAAAGGTTCAATATCTGCACTGTTCTACAGGACACCAAGAGAAATGTAAGTCATCTTCAGTTTGCCAGGCTTGTAAAATAGCAGTGCAAAAGTGCTGAAAGGATGGGTTGAAGTAATCATGTGCTGTATTAAAGATGAACAAGGCTTTTRATTCCCTGCTTTTCCCTTGGTGGAGTTTGTCATGCCATACACCCACCCAGTATCTCTCCTGGAGATACTCACCCACACTGTTCCTACGTGCTGAGCTCGGCTGCTGCCCTGGAATTCTATTCCATTCACGGGAGTGGGAATTGCAGGACGGGTACCAAAGGTTCTGCTGAGTTAGGAGTGGGTATGTACCAGCAACCATACACAGCCAGAGGGAGGAGAAACTCCTCCAGACCACAAGCTGTTTTCAGCCCAGGGGATTTTCTGAAGATGATTCAGTTTGTTGTTTTGCAATTCCCCCACTCATCCAAGTGATCTAAACCTTACAAAGACCTCTGAGCTCTTTGTTGTTTGTGGATATAGAGGTAAAACACACTTTGAATTCCAATGGAAATCTTAAGAGAATTTCYCCTTTAGAAATTCTGCTGGGGTAAAATCCAGTGAAGAAAACTGCAGAGAACAGTTTAGAGGTACTGTTGAAGGTCATGTACTCTATTCTCCTATCTTACAACAACAGTCTGGAATTCAGTACTCATCCGGACATCAATCTGTAGACATAGATCTACTGAAACAGCAGATAAGCTTGGTTTTCTAAATCATATTGGAAAAATAATAAATCAAAATCTGTACCAAAACTCAGGAATAATTGTGATTGAATAAAAAGAATGTCTGAGACCAGCAACACTGGAATATTACCTAAAATATGACACCTGTGGATACTGGTCGTTGCTGGGATTCTTGTGAAAGAGCCTGAYCCCATAAAACCGTAAATAAAAAGCAATCATAGTGGTGGCACCTCAACAGGGAGTTATTGTGGGAAGAAATAACTAAACTGCCTACTGGCATTACCCTATGACATCTGGCTTTTTAGACCCAAAGTTAAGTAAGCTATGCGGAYACTTGCTGTCAACATCTCATGTTTCAAAATTTTTGAGTTTCATCTAGTTGGTTTTTTTCRTTTTAATCATACTGGATCACATTTTTCTCCATAAACCACATTTGGTTTCTTAATAACAGTGGCTGATCAAACTAAAATTTGGAGTGACACTCTACATGGTTGCTCCAACAACTGCGCCTTGTGTCCTCTTCACTGGGCTGCTTACAATGCCAAACACTCTAACTTAACCTTGTCCCACCAGCCTATCTCCATTATAGTAATGTTTCTGAGGTACTGTGATGATTTGTCTGGCAAGAACATTTCAAGAATAATTGCAGAGTAACTGCAGCATCAGCTTGGAGAAAATTTCATTGTCCCTCACATAAGGGGACGATGGCA
The DNA here is from genome assembly GCA_003713295.1 of Parotia lawesii. Lineage (NCBI taxonomy): Eukaryota > Metazoa > Chordata > Aves > Passeriformes > Paradisaeidae > Parotia > Parotia lawesii. The sequence continues at coordinate 1,533,431 of RAHM01000143.1, read as the reverse complement.
TGAGTGAGCAGGGCTCAGTCACAGAGTCCAGCACTTCCTTAATTCAATAGGTGCCAAGGCTGAAGCTGATCATATTGAAAATACACTTAGTAATCATAACAATAGTAGTTATTTATTTGTGTTTCTGTAGTTAACACAAACATTCTACTTGTTAGAGAAAGAAAGACCTCAATCATATTATATGACCACATCCATCAGCCTTCTCCCTCCTCTCTCTTTTTTTTTTTTTTTTTTGAGATAGATCCTTTCCTTCAGATCTAATTGCCAAAAAAAACCTGTAGGCATACAGCAGAACCATTGCTGGTTTAAATCTCCTCTATTTTTTCAACTGCTAAATGTAAGACTTTATGTTTTAGATTTTCATACAGAAAATATACAAGAGCTTTGTGGAAAATGTGTTGGGCATGCAGTAAAGTACATTGTGCCAAAAGTATGGTATGTTTCTTCAGATAGTCTTCCTCAGGCATTTCATTTGAGTTGATCCTGGGCTGTATTAACATCGCTTTGTTAAAATATTTCCTTTTCCACTGTCATTTGACCATTTGTAGAAATACTTCTTACTGGCTAACGTCTTTTTTTGTTATCACCTTCACATGAAGGTCGCATTTCAGCTAACATAATAACGGGATATAATGTCAGGAGATCCATAAACCGTAAGACCACTAATTTTAACAGATTGTAGACAAGTTATATGTGTGGCAACACAAAACAGAGTGACATGTAGTATTGCAAAAGGTGTCATAGAACTGGTGAGTGTRTATATGACACTATTCACTAATTGTCCAGATATGATAACACCATCCTGGGACATATGTACATATATATATATGTATATATGTGTGTATATATATATGTGTGTATATATGTATATATATACAGAGTATGAAAAAACAGCTTAAAGCACTGTCAGAAATAAATCCTGGCCTGCATGCAATTGTTTAATTTAACATTCTGAAGATGTGATATCATTTTTACCTAACTATAAAAGAGTGAGCTTTGAAGTAACACTTCAGAAAATACTGAGTCATTTCCTGATTCAAATATAAATCGACTTCCAAAGATGTCATTGCTTAACTCAGCTCCGGGTGCCACTAATCTGTAAGAGAAACTCCTTATTTTAATAGATTCACAGTGGAAACAGATACAGCTATCGGGACAAAGTATTTATTTTCCATCAAAATATTTTTCAAGATCTCTACATCAAAGCAAGAAAGTGTTAATGCATCTTTTGTTGAGTTGCTTTGACACAGTGAAAATTTCTTTACACCACCTCAACCTTTTTGGATACATATGTAGAATTTTTTTGCTTAACAATAATAGAAATGCTTTGCCATTTTGTGGTATCTCTTGTTTAGTGAACACAAGACATTTTACACACACAATGTATGCAAACACAGAATGTCTTATACACGTTGAAGGACAATGATTTCTTTCCTATGTCTTAGGATCTTCTCCATACTAAGGGAGGAAAAGACAAACACACTGGAGCAGCTCTACAACGCTATCTCCTCCTGCAACAGAGTGATGCTACCTGCTGAACAGGTATCGAATATCAACAAGAGATGGTGGCAAAAACTGTCTTGCACTATGGCATTCACAATGCAGCCCAATACAGCTGTCCTGCCCTTACATTCTTCCAAGTGTTTCTGCCCTTGACTGCTGTCAGAAGTGGGGTACCRGTTGGGATGGACATGGTTCTGTCCCCAGCCAGCCATTTTTAATAACTGCTCTGCTACTAAGCTGGCAGTCTGCTTAAATTACTGAGCCTATYTCTCTGTTATTTATTATCTGAAAGTAAACACATGCACAATTATTTTCAGGGATGTGTGGACAACTTCCATATCTTTCTCTTCAGTCCCATAAAATGTGGTGCTTACATTTAGGCCAATATCTTGAGTCAGATTATGTGAGAGCTTTGGCCTGAATATGAAAGAAGAAAAGAAAACTTCTTGCTCACAAGACTATGAAGAAAATTTTGAAAGTAGGAATCCCCAGGGCTCAAAAAGGGAAGTTAAGTCACAAGAACAACCTGCATTTCTCAGTATTTTTCAAATTATACTGTTTTTTTAAGCCAGTCTTATGATTCTGGCAGTCTCATTGATTGGACTTATTTTAAATAGAGAAAGACCAAAACACTGCCTGAAGCTCCAGATGGCAGATTTTCATTCACCCGGTTGGTATTTGCTCATTTTGGGTGGACCTCTGGATCAATGCTTCCCAAAATGTAGAGGCTTGTGGGACCACACTAAGTGATTCAGTGTTAACTCTTTGTAACACTTCATGAAGAATTTTCATCGAAATTCTTGACAGTAGATGTTCTCACTGCGACATGACAAACTGGGTACTTTGAGAACTACCACTTTAAATATCTAAGCCTGTCTTTATGTTTTCTGTTGACAACAATTGGCAGAAGGATTACAATCTTATCCTAAACCAGTGCTACATTCTATGCTATAATCTCTTTCAAGGATTTGCTCTAACATCTTTCATCACACAAAAAATCCTTGATTCCTGCCTCTTGCAGTTTGCCAGGTTHTATATAAATAACATCTTTCCATAGAGATCAGGAATTTACAGTATTGTGCTTTGTCTTATCTCTAAGGGCAGCAAAAAGAAAGAGGGAAAAGGCAGGAAATAAAAACCCAATTATATGCTGATTTGCTAATGTTATTTTTCAGATTAAATGCCACTTTCTGTTACAAAAACTGCAGCAGTTGAAGCTGTCAGTTTTGTGAATGCTTCCACATGAAGCCCTGTCATAGCAAACAGAACACTGGATAGCCAGGCTCCTTAGGGGGCCAGAAAAATTTTGACAGAGGTTTAACAGCCCTTGAAATTGTATCCYCAAACCTTGGAAAGCCTGCTGGTTCAGTGGGAAAAGACATAAGCTGACCAAGTTATAAATAAACTCTTTTATCACAGGCATTGGTGTCTTGGTGACTTCAAAGGCCAAGTAAAAAGACTGATTTCTCTGAAGTCCCATAGACAGTAAGAACTTTATTGTGCTGGACAGGCGAATCCTGGTCCAGAGCTGCAATTTGATAATACTAAATTTCCTTTCTTTATTTCCCCTTTCTTGTCCTGTTTTGGTATCATCGTCTGAATTTCTGGTAAACTGAGATCAGAAAACTTTGGATCTACACTTGATGTTAAATTGAGAGGTATGTATTTAACACTTCGGTTTCCTGTGCAAAATTTTTCTAATCTCAGAGCCAACACTATAAAGATTTTAAATGTAACGAAAAGCAAGTCTACAATTACATACAGAGCTACCCACTGTCACCACTCCTTCTGCAGGTAAAAAGGAAAATGTGCTCCTGAGTGCACTTTAAACATCTTTTTCTATCTGTTCCAATATAGACCACTGTTATACATTTAAAAGAAAAAAAAAGAGAAAGAAAATTAAAGGCTGAACTATATTTTAACATAAGGTTTATTGAAAAAAAAAAGGAGTCCTGCAAAGATGAAAGTATCCTGGACTCCTTATCTTAAATGTTACCTAATATGTGATCCAAGCAGGATGACAACTAGAGTATTGTCCCAACTAGTGATAAAATAACAGAGGATCTAAACCCACACAATTTTTGCAAACCTTAGGTCTTCTAGCAGTACATTGCTCATGATAAAGATACACGACTGTGGACATTTGCCTGTTAAAGGCCTAAAGGTACATTTGTTTTTTCTTTCCAGAGTGATTCTATTACTAGTCATAAGAAACCTGTTCATGAGACACAACAGCAAGAAGAAAAAAGTCCATTCAGTTTCAGTGTGTTTGCACTTCACCTTGTTTGGGGAGAAACTGGTGCTTGGTGGGAAGAGGAGACACAGGCAGATAAAGTAGGACAAACAGGGAAGCATCAGCATTTGAAGTGATTTGTATCGTGGTTAATGATGCACATGTAGTTTTGACAGAAGGGAGCATCTCAGTCTTCTTCCCCCCTTCTTCCCACAGAACCAAAAGTTCCACCATAAGAAAAGGCCCATATTTTTATCTGCCTACTTCAGAGCAAATTTTATATTTAAGCACATATGTGGACTTCTTTCACTATTACCCATTGCAAAATTTCTTTGTGCAAAGTCTGCAGGCAACTTGTTTTACTTACACTTTTCAAACCAAAATATTGTATGCTTCTTTCTGTATGCAAGGAAAATCATGTCAGACACAGACACGCAAAGGAAACACTGAAGCACAAAATATTGTCATTGGCAAAGCCAAAGAAAGAAATTGACCAGCTGCCAGTATCTGAGGAGATCCAGCGGAAGGGGAATTACTCCAAAGGACACATGCCTTAAACTTCAGAGATGCAACAATCTTTCATGTTGGACAAAGACAAAGAAGAAATGTTCCACCTGTTTCATGCAACAGAAACAGCCTCAAATTTGTTTTTGTTTTGCATCTTGATGGTAGATAAAATTAGAGGGACTAGACAGTGCGGTATTTTCTTTAGAAAACATCCCAAACAACTGAGAAAAAACTTACATGTCTTTCAGCAAAGRTAGCTCAGTGACAGACTTTCACATTATATCTAAAACTACACAATGTCTTACACATTTCTTATTTAAAAGACATATTGCTTTTACTACCTGATCTCTTCTTTTTGCTCCCGATGTTTGAATTTTCTACATGTGGCACCACAAAGTGTAACAGGGAGGGATTGAACCAAAGTGGGATATCACAGCCCAGCTGTGTCATTAGTACCATAGAACTGTGAAGGAGAACTTGTTTAAAACCAAACCTGCCCAACACTTAAAAATCAACCAATAAATTATATTTCTTTTTCATAAGACGCATTAGAAATGGATGACTTACTGTAAGTCTGGCCCTTCATATCTGATGCTCAGAGGCACCAGTTACTTCTGACAATCAGAATCAAATGGATTAAACTAGGAAAATGGTGTTCACAGAATATCTCACTAATGATAAAGTGTATGCTTGAGTTGTGAATTGTATGATGTATCAGTGACAACTTTATTCACAATAGAAACCATCTGATTGCAAAATTCTGTGTATTAACATTTTCAGAGTAGATTCTCTTTTTAATGTTTTATGAAGCTTTTAGGTGAGCAGAAAAGAAATACATCAAGAATTTCTTTGAACACTTTTCTCTTCTTGTTCTTTCTTGTCAAGGATATCCTGTGATCATCCTTTTGTCATTCCATCATCACCCTGACAGTTCCTGAGCTGCAGTGCACATTTGCTCCATCACCCCRCTAACTTTGTGTTTTTCCTCAGCATAGAGTGACCTATTTTTCCTCACACTCCCTCAAAGATCACACAAGCCAAACACTGCTTGGGATCATTTTATTGCATTTCTCAGCTATTTTGCTGTAGATGAACAAAGCTGATCTCTGTGTGACCGTGTTCAGGATACAGACTCTGAACATACATAGTCTGCCATGTATTCCTGCTGTTGACCATGATATTCCCTGGACAGACCACAGACATTAAATTAGTCAGAGGTAGTTCAGGGACAGTCCACAAGAGCTTAGTTCATGGAGTCAGTCAACAGATGGTAGTATGCTAAATTTGATCACTAGGAAGTCATAATAAAAATATATTTAGGGGGTATCTCAGGAACATTTCTTTTTATTCAAGAMTATTGTGCTGAATTGCAACTCAGAATTCTGACCTCTTACCCTCCAGTATACTAAGTTCTTCTCGTGCTACCCTAATATGCTTTGRAGCTTGCTTTGGTCACCATGGCACTTACTATTTTACAATTTTAGTATTTTTATAACCTTTAGCCTAGCCTTCTGCAGCCACCCCTCCTTACCTTTCATAACTGATCTGCCCGATACACACATGTATTTATATAAATATGTAAAGCTACGTTATTTTCAATAAATTAATATTTTCTTCTAAAATATACAGCCRTGGCAATCACATTTCATTATTCTGTTAGTAATCTTTAATTTTATATTAATTAAATGTCAATATGAGCACAGAATATACTATAAAATACAAACAAAAATACTATCTTGCCTCTCCCCAAAATGTTCTGAATTACCATGCTAAAGTTTCAAATTCTCTTTCTCACATTATAAATCCTCCTTCAGCACCAAGAAAGCAGCTTAACTGTAAGGACATATTTTTGCTGTTTCAAGCCCTTATGCTGAACTCCTGCTGACTACTTTCTGGCCCTGTGTATCCAATGTATATTAAGGTAGATGATTAAAAGAAACAAAGTACCCTTAAAATTCAGCATCCCAGCTTCCTGCTTGTCTCTCAGTAAAAATTGTTCTTCCCCACCTAATCTCCTTTCAACCCAATATTCTGTCCTGGCTAACAGTCCCATTACTTTGTAYGGTTCTAAGTTTTTCAATGTGTCTGTCTTGAACTTGGAAGATAGCACATAATCTCTTTAATACTATTAATGCCATTAATGTCTTCTCATATTATCCTACAAAGACCTGAAAATGTAATCAAATCTCTGCCATTACTAATTTGAAAAGCCTGTCCTGAAATATCTATGCAAACAGCTATCTGCAAATAAGGAAAGTGCTTTAGTGTGAGATTATCAGTCTCCTCACCATCCTAGGCCAATGACTGGCTTCCATGAGGTTTCTCTCTCACCTTTAGTGAAAATGTTGCTGTGACCCACAATCTGAAGCTGTGATTAGATCTAGTTAGGTCCTGGTCCACACCTCAGAGGTCTTTCATTGACATCTACAGATTCTGAAACAGGTAGTTAATTGCGTTAGTATTAAACTTTATTGAAACCAGAATTTTCCTGCTACAGGTACATTTTACCTGCAGGTTAGGCTATAGCTACATTATAACAAACCACTTTGAAGCCTAGCAAAGGAATGAGGGGCTGCTGAGAAGCACACAGATCTCTGACACAGTAGTGGATCTCCTCCTCCCTCCTTCAACCCTGCATCAGCACTGTAGCTGACAGTTCTTTGTCACCAAGATGGTCACAGAGGCAAAGATGCTTTCAGACACAGGAAATTCACAACACAAAATAAACTGGAAGTAAGTTCCAAATGCATTAGCTGTCCCTCCATGGTCTTTTGGTTGCTACTTTTTTTCATCACAAAGGGTTGTTAGCTCTATCTGTTGGGAATCATCCCAAGCCTGTATTAAATTCCAGACTGGAGCCCTAGGACATGTTCAAGTTGCATCTCAAGTAACGTGCATCTGAGTTGGACTGAAACATGCTAGTTCTGTTTCCTGGCAAATCCTGCAAGTGAAAAGAAGTGTTGATTTGTCCCAAAGTAGAAGACTTCAACCTGGCACGCAGACATCCCGCTTTATCCTGCTAGTTTGAGCCAGAGCATGTACAGCTTGGCTCTGGTGTAACCTGTTGACAAATCAATAGCATAATTCTTTAGAGGAGGTCTTCTGGCCTTAGGAAGACCTTGGAGAAACACAAAGCAGCCTTGCCTCTGATCTGTTGAGTGACCATGGGCAAGGCACTGTGCTGCTATGTTCATCAGTTTCTTGTCTTTCAGCTAAGTCTTGTAATGATGTCTACAGAACCCTGCCCAGAAAGTGATTTAAGATTTGTTTGTAGAAGTGCTGCAGAAAAGGAATGTGATATTCATCATCCCTGTTTCATTGTTAAATAAATTAGACCACATTAAATTTATAGTTATTTTATTATGTCCCCAGTGCTAGAGAGGTCTATCCAAGCAGGGAATAAAATACTAATGTATTTTTAATACAACACCTGAACCTTTGGTCCATGCACAGAAAGAAAGGAGGAAAAGGCAGAAGTCCTAAAACTGAGTTGATGTGGATATACAGCAAAATCTGGCTTCACGGACTATCACCCTTTGTAAAGAGGCGAAGAGATGAGGGACCAAGCTCAGGGCTTGTGCTGCACAGGTTCCTGTCAGCAGTGGCAGTTCCCAGGCTTTTCTGTCCCATGGGCAACTGGACAGAGGGATGAATGTACTGGAGGAATCATCACATTTCACTCCCTAGAAGCCTTACTTAGACTGTGTCTCTCTGTTGTGAGCTGGCAATCGAGAGTCTAGAATGTAGTGTTAGCTTTCAAACCATGTGTTGTCAAAGACACTGGGAGTGTGCTCTTTCATGGCAAGGTTTCTGTCTATCACAAATATCTGCAAGATCTGCACCTTTCACAGGCTTCAGCATTTTTATGCTCACTCTGCGGTAGCTACCACTATCCTTTTACGAAAGGGTGGGGGAGAAGAAGGAGACCTTGGGCCAGGGAGTGTAAACAGCATGTCCAGCTCCACAAAGTAGGTGTGGCAGAACAAGATCTGAATGTGAGTCTCCTGAGGGAGAAGCAAGAGCGTTAATCATCGGCTTTCTTAACCTCACCCACCTCTCTTGCTGTTAGTTGAATTATCTTTTTCTTCCTTTCCATTCCTGTTTTCACTTAAATGTTGAGTCTGCTTGGACCTTGCTCCTTTGTTTCTAGAAAGCTGCTTTATTGTTAGAGAAGTTCTTAAGAAGCTTGACTGCACACTTTCCCCCACCCCTCCCAAATTCCACACGGCCGTTGCGTCTCTCAGGTTTTTTTGGAAGCAGGGGTGCTCTGGCTGGAAAAGGGCTGAGGGTTGAGGCGGGGGCGCTCCTGGGCACACATGCAACTCTGCTTCAGGGAACACTCTGCTTCTCGGGCAATTCCTTTGATGTTTGACAATATATTTTATTCAGGGAGTCACATTTCACCTCTAATATATTTAAGTTTTGTCTGTGATTCAAGAATCACCATTAGAGTTGTTTCTTTTTCTGCATTTTGGTCTTGGAGACCTAACAAAGCTGCAGCCAATAAAAACTCATTTTTTTCTGTTGTATGCCCAAAAAATATCATCATGTAACTAACAAATATCATATTTTGGTTACAATATCAGATGGGCAGAGCTTGTTACCTCCCAGCAGATTAACCTTTGAATCTTTACCGATTCATTAACTGTGCACATCAGTCACCCGATTTCAGTAAAATTTATTGCAATTAAGTATTGCAGTGCTGTGGAGGCTGGATAGGATTCCCCGTTATCAGTACCATTAATGGCTTTCTGAACTGTTGCCAGTTCATTCACCCCACCCAGCTTTCAATAATAAAATAATTTTGACAGAGAGCCCATGTTTCAACATTTTTAATAAAAACAAAATAAAAAAACCATCAGTAACAGAGCAGTAAAGTTTTCCCTCTCTTTCCTCTTTGCCAAAACTAACAGAAAGGAAAATGTGAGTCTGGCTTGGCTCCAAAAAAGGAGGAAATTGAACGGTCTTAGYTCTTACTCTTTGACTAGTAGCATTGTGTACATAGAAGACTTGACTCTTGGGCTCATTTTGACGGATCTGAAACACAGATAAGAATGTAGAAGACTAGATTCTGTAATTTATAGCCAATGATTCTGTTTTAGATCTTTCAGTACCACATAACAAATCAATGTGATTTAGAAAATAACATGGTTTCTGCCATTGACATAAGCCATATGTGAACTGCTAAGCTACTATGTAAGCCACAGCTATAAATTTTAGTCAACAGGAGGAGATTCTTTATGCTGTTCTGCTCGAAGCTATTTAATCCATTATCAACATTTTGAATGAGTCCTTCCTAAATTGCACTCTGGCAATGTGCTGGAATGTCTCTCTTAGGCTAAGAGAAAAGAGAAAAATGCCTTACACACAATTTTATATGTAACTCACTCACTTGAACATTTTGAAATAGGACAAAATTATATCTCGCAATCATGTTAATATGTTACAATCATGTACTGATAACAGATTAAAACCTCACTGATTATATTGTCTATGATCTGTCCAAATAATAGTAATGGTCAGCAATGCAAATCCCAGTGTGTAGAAGAGCTAAATATCTGTTACAAGACTGAAGCAGCAAATGAGTGGCCAAAGTCTTCCCTAAAGGGTTTGAGGTTCCAAATCCAGTCTGAAGATCTTTGTGAGCTTCAAGCTTGTTTAGGCTTCCCTTGCACATCTGAGATTACTGGCAGCTGGATGACAAGAAGTGAAAGAGTAAACATTTATAGGACAAAACGTATACTGCTTACAAAAGTAGGCTTCTTTGGGCCAGAACAGTCTCAGATATCTGACTTGTGTGAGGAAAAACCTTCAAGTGTGTCATTACCCACCAAGAGGTAAAATCCCATTTCCACACACATTCCTTTGCTCATGCAGGTTTTCATCTGATGTACGCAAACTAAACAAGCAAGTGAGGTTTTTCTCTCATTGAGAATTCTCTCATTGAGAACTCTCAGTGAAGTCTCATTGAGACTTTACTGAGAGTATGAAGGAGAAAAGTTGGATGGATGGATGGACTCCTCCAACATTATGTTAGACACCTCTCTGGGTTGCTCTGCTCAGTGTCCACAGTTATTGTTGAGAAACAGGTACCCTCAGAAAGTGATTTTGGTCTTAGTTTGCTTGACTACTACCTGGAAGCAGGTCTCAGGGCAAGGAATTTCCCTGCTTGAAGCTGCCTCAGGTAGCTATCTTCCATGGGGTGGGACAAATCTGTGTTCACAAATCTCCACGTTGTTCCCCTAAGCCACAAACCTGTGAAACAGAATAACTAGTCAGGGTGGGAAGGAGGGAATGGAGTTTATCTTCCCTAAGCTGATTTTCAAACACTGTGGCCTGGATGTCTCCTGACAAACACCCCTTGCTCTCTCCCTGCTGGCTAGACATCATTGCAAGTAAACACTACCCAAGGCTTCAGAGCCCAATTCTCAGTGGATCCACATCATTAAAGTAGTGCTTGAGTGTGAAATGAGTGGAATAATAAGTTTATTTGTCCCAGAGGCATGGAATTCCTGGAACTGTGATTGCTCTTAACCTCCTTCATCTTGGTGCACCTCCTCACTGCACTGTGTTTTCATGCCAGAGAAAAATGAGGCGCAGGCCATTCCCCTGCCTGCCATGCCCCAGTTTCTAAGGAAAAAAATTCACGTGCRTGAGGTGGAGGAAGGCATGACACACTCTGCCCTGGTACCTTGTCTGGAGAGCAATCCTTTCGCTTTAAATGCAAAGTGGATTGTATTATCAGGGTAATGTGCTGCTTCTGATGCAAAAATATTGTTATGGAAACCTGTTATTGCACCCTGTTATTGAAATAGGAGAGCCCAAAGAATTATGGTACAAGCAAAGCCAGGGTTTCTTGACTCCTAGCTCAGCACTTACTCAGCCTGGTTTCTACACCCCTGGTATAGAAATACAGCTGCACGCAGCTTTGAAAAGGTGATCTGCAAACCTCTTTGTGATATGAACAAACRAATAGCTAGCACAAACTCAGAGTGTTTCTGGTGTGTACATTTACTTTGTTTATTAAAAAGTTCTGTGCTCTTGTAACAAAGCACGGAGTTTGGAAGCAGATCTGGTGCAACGAAATGAGAACAGATTTCCAAAGGTGAAGGGGTGCTAGGAGAGGACCTGTTATAACTCTTCAACAAACAATACCAGGGGTCAAACACTTCCTTCTCATCATTGGTCCCTGAAATAATTTTAGGACATGTACTGATTGGGAAAGTATTTGGTCTGGCCCTGTAAAAGTGTTACTGACCCTGGCTGTTAGCAGAATACTGGATCTTACAGTGTGGGTGTCACTTTGGCTATTAAAATATTAGTATGAGCTATTGAGTGTTAATGCTGTGCAACTTCAATAGCTTGAGAAGATTAAAGGAAAATTAACACCTGTGGCACTTTCATGGATCAGGCTTTCATGAGAAGCCATTCCAGTCATATGACATAATCAGCTCCTGGTTTTGTAAAACCAGAAAAAAAAACTGAGGTGAGATATTTCAACAGATTAATTAAGAAAAGAAAACATCGGTCTCTCAAATTAATTTCATAACATCTAATGCCCTGTGAAAATGACTTACATATTTAGGATAAGATCACAGACACAGAATCATAAAACTGTTTCTGTTGGAATGGACCTTACAGGTCATCTCGTTCCAAATCTCCTACTATGGGCAGGGACACCGTTCACTAGACCAGATTTCTCAGAGTCCCATCCAACTTGACCTTGAATACTTTCATTGGTGGGACATTCACAACTTCTCTGAGCAACCTTTTGAAGTGCTTCACGATCCGCTGAGTAAATTTCTCCCTGGCTTATAATGTAAACCTCCCCTCTCCTAGTTTAAAACCATTCCCACTTGTCTTGTCACTACCTGCCTGTGTAAAAAGTCATGCTCTCTCTTCTTATAAGCCCCCTTTATGTCCTGAAAGAGATCAGGAGGCTTAAAATCAAAAAATGGTCTGTAGTAAGGTTTTTGAGTAAAGGACTAACCTGCCTAAATACTTCTGAAAACTCACCAGGTCCCTGTTTATATAGTTCTTATTCCCATTAATTTCAGCAGAATTTAGACACTGAATATGTAGAGGACCAAGCCACAACAGATTATTGGAATTACACCTGGAGGAAGAAGAAGAAGAAGAAGAAAAAGAATCAGTAAATAAATAATTCTGTGCATTGCAGAGCTTTATATATGAACCTTTACAATACAACACAGAGATAAAGAAAAGGAAAGAACACTTCTGACGCTGTTACTTTGTTTTTCTAGTTTGCCCTGTTTTGTCTTTGCAGCTCCTGCTCRGAATGAACACAGGAACTGCTTATGAAGACAGCAGTACTATAAATATTATCCCAGCCTTGGCTAGGATATAAGGGAACAAAGAAACAGAGTCTGTCTTGTAAAATTTTTTTTTAATCCTATTTAAATCAGTAGTGGATGTAAGTTTTCTATAATAGCTTAATAGATTTTTTTTTTTAAATAACGTTTACTTTGCAGGAGCTTTAGCTGCAAATGCAGAACACTTCCTCCACACATGTAAAATAAGTACATGTCTCAAATAAGTTCATGTCTCAAAGGTCCAGCTCCTCCAAACTGATGACTCTCTGTCCTGTACATGTATTTACTACAAGTTTTGGTTCACAGCAAAGCAGATAAATGATTCCTCTTATTGAGTATTCCACAGTCTTCACGTGATGTAACATCTGTCAGAAAGTCATAGCTTGAAGTTACAGTTTTATTCAGTACTGTGGTCTTTGGCCTCAGAACAAAACCAAAATAAATGTGAGCATTTTGGACCTTTTGCTAAAACTACGCTATACATTCCTTTAATCTTTCTTTCTAGAGACACTGTACAATAGTTTCCTTGTTTTAGACCTTCAGCATTGCTGACATTAATGCAATTATTTTTGACAAGTTGAAAATCTTCCTGTAATTGAGTTTCTGTTTGACTTTAATGTTTGCCCCATTTGGAAGGCCCTGTTAACAGATTTCAAGCTGTGATAATAATATTTCCTTCCTCTATTATCAAACTTTCTAATCTGTTTTCTTTACAGATCACCACTGCTCAAAACGGCCATGAGATATTTTTCAAAAGGTGTAAAATGTCCTCTTTTCAAAAGCTTAGGGTTTTGGGATTTTTAAAATTTTTTCCCATATATCTAAATGACACAGTGGGTCTCAAACAAAATAAGTCAGTGAGACTGGAAGAACTAAGTCAGAATTTAACACAGCGATGTTTACTTAGCACCTTTCATAGAACAGTACCWTTTTTAAAAATCAGCTTCTTCCATTGATGAATCATTTATTAACTGATATATATACAATGAAATATTGTTTTGCTGAAAGAATTTTGTCTCAGCTGTAGGTGCTATAAAAGCCATATAACACTTATATTTGAAATAAATTCTTTCCCCCTCCCAAAGTTGTCTTCCTTGAAATATTTTCTTTTATTTGTTTGATGTTTCTTATTTCTATATTCAAGGATACATTGAAGAATGCAAAAATTAAAGACTTCAGTCTTTACCAGTGCAAGTTTCCTGAACTGTCTCTAACAGAAACTATTGCCACAAACTTTCTCTTTTAAGGCACACTGACAATGAAGTTATCATTTTGGTTTCAACACGATTTTCCTTTTTCCCTGGCAGGGCTGTTTCAAGTAATTTATTCTGAGATATCCATGCCAGAAAACAGCCATGTTACTCTAACAAATAGACTGTGGGGTCTTTGTGAATAACAGACAGTTTGATTTTAAAAGAAAAATGTCAGCCTTCAACTCTGGCTGTAACCCTCTGCTTTTGGAAAGCACATCTAGGGAAGGAGTGTATAGATGTTGGAGGCAAAATTATTTTTCCCTCTACTCACTATTCCAACTGATATTTAAGGAATAAAAAACAAAGCAATTTTGGAATAGAAATCCCAGCCAGATCAGCCAAACAAAGGGCAGTTACAGAGACAAGAAAGATCATTTTTAAGTACTGCCAACTCCATGCCGTTCTTGGGCTACATCAGCTGGTGGTCACCTTTGGCAAGGATGTGTATCACCCAAGAATTTATATTCCTTGAATTATCACCCAAGATGTGCATACCAGCAGCCATTTAATTATTAGTCAGATTTATTACATGTTTTTAGGGATGTATGGAAGTCGGAATCAAAYGACAGAGGTGGTAAGGTATGATTTGAGTTATTCTTTCTCTGATACAATTATTGGCAACTRCTCTGACACACCTTCTTTGTGAAATTCAAAAACAAATCCACTCATCATCAACATAGAAAGCTAGAGACATAACTGCAAGGGCATAATTATCATGTTCATACTCTGTCGGAGAATGGCAATGCTATCCTTAGCCCCACTACATTTGCTTTGCCTTGTATACAAGGCATCTAACAGGAAGGAGAAAGATCCTCCTGGAAGATRGCTGACCCAGATTTCTGCCATGGATACATAGGAAGAGCCATGAATAGTACTAAAACCCAAGGCCACAAGAATGGTTGGGAACTGCTGTGATGCTGTTTCTGGTAATGGTGCATAATCACTGCTTTCTCACATCTCTCTGTTTCACTTGGTTCCTCAACACACTGCCCCAGGGCTACAGCCCTACACCAGAGAGGACGCTTGCCTTTGCAGGAGCTACAGTCAGTATTACAGAAAACTCATCCACAGTCCCCAGGTTGAGCAGAAATGTAGCCATGAGTCTTTTGATGAAAGGTGGAATTATGGTACATTAAAAATCTCATAGGCAAATGATAAAATAGTAATGCACTGCGTTTTGTGCCATCTGGGTTTCATTAATAGACTATGTTATAGAACCCGTTCCATTAGCAAATACATAAATGCTTATTTGCTACATCTTATCAAATAACTTAAAATCAGATTTGGAAATACATGCACAAATAAATGACTCCAATTCAGCTCGACATTATTCATGGATTCATGATCCTGCTTATCACCAGATACTCGATTCCGTGCTGCTATTCATGAAGGTGCCCACCAACCACCCCAGATTTCTGAGCGTGTGCCAGAAATGCACTGTTATTCATTGTTTGTTCTTTTTCTCTCATTAAAGGGGGCAATTCTTCAGATGGGGTAGCAGGAAGCATGACCCATTCCATGCTGTGACTGGAGAGCTTGAGACCTTTCAGGTTTGAAACCTGAGCAGAGAAATGAGAAGGTGCAAACCCTCACACAGCAAAATGAACCCTGTGTGACACAAGAATGTTGAGTTTCACACAGGGCTGGTGCTGGTATTTTAAAGTTRTGATGAATGTGGGGTGAAAGCCTACATCTTGCAGTGTTGGTGTAAAAGATTTCATAGTTGGTATTTTGTCCTGCAAATCCGCAGTTTCTTCTTCCCTGCAAACCTTCCCTCTAATTGGTGTCTCAGTGTCACACTTACGCAAAATATTCTTGGACTGAAACTTTCTTTACGACTGAATACCAGAAATCTCAACTTATTTTTGAGCAATAAAATACATTTCTAAATATCTAAATATTCTAAATATTTCCATTGCCAAGACGTTCTGCCATATAACCTGAAATGTGTAGAAAAAGCTTTTCACAGCCGAAAAAACCTGGCAGAACTGATAACTGCAAAGACTGCTGTACTCCTTGTTGTCTGCCTTTCCCATTAATGAAGTAAAACAATTAATAAAAAGGAATTTGTTTTGAGTAAATAAGCATACCCATGAAGAGTCTCTGGGTACCAAGTTTTGTACCTCGCAGCAGTTTCTGGGCTGTGTTGTTAATATATGCAGTAAGATGTCAAAATGTTTACTATAGTGCTCTTTGCAGCATGGCATTATGAAGAAGTTAACACTTTTTCACATCATTGCCTCTTCTTTTTCTGATTACACTTTTAACAATGACAGTTTCAGTTAATGAACTAGAATGGGTATTCTGTACATGATTTTTTTACCTGCTGTTTTCATATAAATTGCCCCTCAGTGTCATTAACTTCCATTGGCACCTTCTAAAACACCCATATTTGAATTTTTTGTAATTTAGGATTCCTGGGATATGATTCTGGTGGTGACAAACATTTATTTTAGCATTAGGAAAGATGAAAGCTACAAAGTTATTTCAAGGCCTTAGGAATAGGAAAGATAACTTCTTGATTTTCAAAGACATAAAAGAATTCTGAAATACCAGAAGTTGTGCAGATCAAGCAAAACTGCACCACTGAGTAAAAAAGAGGGTAACTCTTCAAGCAGACTGCAGGTGAACATATTTGACCATCCAAAAGGGCATGATATGGAAATGAGCTAACTTGAACAAATTTTTGTATTGCAACCGCTGGATGCAAGAACATACCAGGAATCTAAACAATGACAGAACTGCCAAATAATGCAGATATTTCTGTACATTCTGCTGCATTACATGTTAGGCAATGCTGCACTGGGTAAAGGTTGTAGAGATATTATACAGTTTATCATTTGTACTACTCTCCATTCCTTTATTTTCTTGCAAGACCATGCAGGATAATCTTGTCCATAGCTGTTTCACAAAGTTTTTTTAATTCCAGTGTCCCCATATTAGCTAATTGGTTTGTGATTTGAAATTTTGATTGCACATGAGGAAACACCGAATGATCAATAGGACAACTGATATATCATATACAAAACAAGATAAAAAGTAACACAGAAATCTTCATAAATTGAATTTTTCTTTAGATGACAGTGGTTTGTTATTTTTGTTGGAGTAGCACATTTTATTCTGGAATTCTCTTTTTCTTTCTTTTCACATGACAGCATAGGTTCAACACTCGCGGGAAGGGATGAAAGTGTGCCTGTTACTGGGTTTTACCACAGTATTGTGACTCATACTGCATGTGCTGCTTTCCCTGTACAAATAGACGTTTCAGTCTCTGTCTTGTGTCTCATCCTCTGTGTACTGAGCTTGCTGAATATGCAGATTGACATACATGTTTGAAATAATTTTAAATAAATTATTGTGCTAACTATGCAAAAGACATCCTTTTTTACACAGTKACATGAAGAAGCTCCTCAGATGCATATCAAGGACTGTATTTGATTCAGTTGTTTTGTTCCCCAGCAGTGAGATGTCTTCTGTAAGGTAATTGCCTAGGCTCCATSTACAGCCAAGAGAGAGGGACAGGCTCATCTAGGAGGATGTCTCCGCATCGAGGAGGGTGTCTGTCTCACACAGATGTTCTAGGTTATAACCAGGTTTCAGACTTAGCATATTTTTCTACATCCATAAAAAGTTTTTCAGGGTTTTGTGTCACCATAGAGATTAGAAGTTTGGGAAAACACGAAATCAGCAAAGTCAGGATTTTGCTCTTCCCAAGAGAAACAGGATTACTTAACTAGAATGACAACTTGAGTCTTTCAATACTCTTTATAATCCTTCTTTGATTCTATCTGTGTTGTTGTCAGCAGCCTGATTTTCTACTTGCCATCTAAGGTAGATGATCAGAACTTATCTCAGAAGAGACAATGCCTCAGAGAAATGACTGTTTGCTTTGACCATGAAGCTCCCAAATGGCAGCAATGACTGATGAACGAACCTTATTTGTGGACTGGTCCCATCTCTCTTTTTGGCTGGTTTTCCAGTTGTCAGATGTCATGTGTACAAATCCATTGGCGGGATTTTGGGGACATTAGATTAATCTGAATCAGGATCTGACTGCCTAAACCCATGTAACTGAAACTCAGCTATTGATTCAGACTGCCTGCTCACTAGGAGTATCCTGCTGCTGGTCTGAGAGTTGGCTAAGGACTTTAAGTCAGGCATTTCATACCTTATCCGGAAGGGTATGAGAAAATACCTASGCGTACAACACATATTAGTGGTTAGATTGTTTATCTAGAGAGTCTAAGACCTAGGAGGTAGCTCTCATCCAATTTTGCAGACTTGAAAACACTATTTCTGCATCCTGCCAGGATGAAGGAATAGCACTCCATCCCTCCTGGCAAAGCTATGCCCCGGTGCAACAAGGAGTGGGAGAGCCATAGGGCTGGGGGTAGAACATACTAAAAGGAAAATACCAGTAGCCCAATGAACAGAGGATTAACTGCTCCTGCCTTATTGTCACTGTTTTGCTTTGCTTTCATCCCAGGATACTCTAATGTAAAATACAGCATTGTTTGAAAGACGAGGGCGTATGGACTCCAGACTAGCTTCTCTCAAAAGTACTGTCTTCAATCACATACTGTCACCATGAGGCTCAAGTTTTGTGTTTGGTGTTCCCTGATGCAATGGTAATTAAAGTTTCAACAATAAAGGGAAGGAAGGAAGGAAGGAAGGAAGGAAGGAAGGAAGGAAGGAAGGAAGGAAGGAAGGAAGGAAGGAAGGAAGGAAGGAAGGAAGGAAGGAAGGANAGGAAGGAAGGAAGGAAGGAAGGAAGGAAGGAAGGAAGGAAGGAAGGAAGGAAGGAAGGAAGGAAGGAAGGAAGGAAGGAAGGAAGGAAGGAAGGGTGGGTAAAATTAATTACAAAGCTTCATATCCTTTTAATATTTAAAAAAGTCCAGTATGCTGTGCCTCTAAAGCCTCTGATGTTTGGCATGAAATATTCTGCATTTTGAATTCCTTGTTAAGTAGCAAAGTCTTGAGATCTGAGCTTGATAGTCAAGTGCAGCCAGTGAAATGGCCATATTTCTTGTAGTTCTGGTGTCCACTTCAGAGTTCTCTTTCCCGTAGTTTTAATATGTCAAAACAGCCATATACGGTTGCTGGATGGCAAAAGTCAAGCAAAGTTGAAATAACACTGGTGAAATGAGTAAGGCCCATCAATCTGATGCAGAGATTTTGGTTTATGACTACAAGATGAGTCTGTGTCTGAAGCATCTTTGGGAGTTTCTAAGAAATGCCTTCTACTGTTAAATGTAGAATGTATATGTGTTAAATTTGGCTCTGCTGCTTGTCTCTGGTGTGAGACGTTTCATAATAGCACAATTCATTGCAAGACAACTATTTTTAACAACCTGGATGTGCCCAATTCCAAAAGTGAGTTTCTCAAAGTATTAATCAGAACAGCACTATAATAAATGTCTTTACTCTGAAAGTAGGTAAAGGCAACGCTCTGAAGAGCTTCCTGCCTCTCTGCCTTGTCCCAGTGCCCAGAAAATCAATGYAGCTATTAGGATTTATATGCGGTCTCTGAAGTAAGATATTACAAGCGTGGATGGGAATGACCTTGATCCTTGCAATTTATTATATACGGTTTTATTAGACAGAAATGCAAAAAGGATTCCACGTGTTCATTTTTATGAATATGATAACCTTTAACTTCAAAAAGGAAAAAGGGAGGAAAGCTTTCAGTGTCAAGGTTCCCTCTTTGTTTGAAAGACCAAACATGACGGAAAGGTTCTGGGGTTTTTTTTGCATTGTGTGTATGGGGAGACCAAGAACACAACTCATTTGAGGTGGTGACAAGGATGCCTCATGTTAGACAGTGAAATGCCACACACACACATACACTTTCGAATTTTAAATTAAAGATTAACTGACATGAAATGCATTTTAAATATGCAGTGTTTRTGCTGTCCCTAGTAATCTCAACGCGTCACCCCAATGACTACAAACCCAAGCAGTACTAAAGCGCTATTTTTAGCAAACAGCTGACAGTGACTCACAAACTCAAAGGGAATTCTAGCAGTGGAGCACAAAAGAGGACATTGCTAATATTCGTGTTTTCCCACAGATAAACTGAACATCTTGCACAGTGATAGACGGCGCATAAGGATGTCTCATACCCGGCTGCTGAGGTGGTTTTCCTGCAAAACAACGACTGGCTAAAACACTATGCAGATCCTTAAAAATCAAAGGCCTCTGGCTTTACAAGTCCAATTTACAGCCTGATTTTAAGTTCTCATTTTCAATGCCAGACAGGTTCAAAAGGAATGTCTGTTTTCATTTCAGCTGTGCTAATCCATACAAAACATCCTTTCCCACTATTTACTAGACTGTAGCTATCAAATGAAGATATGATGTCTGTGTTTGGGTTAGTTGGTTTAAATTCTAATGACCATGATGTAATCACTATAATCAAGCAGAGCTTGTCTGTCTTTGGGTTTGGGTCTCTTTGCCATAGGCCCAGTGTTTCTAGCTGTGTCATTTAAACTAACCATAACACTGCCTAATTTTCAATTAGCAGTGAGATTGCTCTACAAAGTTGTGTGGCCCTAATTTAAAGGCTGCTTTCCAAGGCTCTTTGTTCTTTTTTAACAGTTTACTAATATTTAGATAAGCAACCTCGATTTGCAGTTAAACTTTGCAGTTAATGCTTTGTTAAACTGAACTTTCCCTGAGGTTTTTTCAGTAGTTGTCATGAGTGGTTTTTTCCAAATGTGCTCATTAACTCTCTTCACATCCAGTATAGATAGGACTTTTGGGCAGGGTTACTCAGGAAGAGCTTTATTTAAATCAGTTCTGAAAATTTGTAAGAAAAAAACAAATTAAATTATGTTCCTTTAATGCCCTGGTTCCTCTGTGTATTTACCTTTGTTTAGGGAAAATTTTAGGTTGTATATGCCTTGCTTTTTTCAGAAGAAAAGGTGGAAACTCTGGATAAATTGAAGTGCTGAAGCAATGAAGGGAAGAGAAAGAAACAGGATTCAGATTGTTGCTTTGTTTAGCTTCATTTGCCTTCTTCTCCTCTGTCTGAAAGTTTGGTTCCCTGCATTTGAAAGTAAAATATCTGCATTTTTTACATCRTTTCTCGACAGTGAAAACTTAAATCTAAGAAAATATTAAGCACTAAATGCMTTGAGTTTGACAAAACTGCACTCACAAGAAGATCTTAAAAATTACTGAAGATTAAAAGAATGAGGGAGGAAACACACACACACACTATAAGCACTAATTAGTTAGGACTAAAATATGAATTTATGCTGAGTATCAGGAACAAATTCCTGCCAATCAAATGTTTTCAAGGAATAACCAGCTCAAAGGAACATATATGGGATTTTAAAACTTCATAGCAAGCGGATGCCACAGAACAATTCTTCATTGGCACGAGATGGACTGACGCTCTATGTCATCCTGCTTGAAAACATCAGATGTGTTTTGTTGTCTCATATTAGGGCATAGGATTCATGTGTTAGTGTATCCCCCAGTTACCCTGGTCCAGTACCCTGTTTCTGACAGGAACCCATTGCAGATGTTTATGGGAGTATGCAAAAGAAGTTATATTTAAATAATTTGATTAAGGCTTCATACAATTTGATAAATATAAATAWTGTGGAAGTGAGATGTGGTTTCTGTTTGTTGCCACTTGTTTAGGAAATCCTGGCTGACGTGTAAGTGCAATCATTGAACATTATTTATTTCAACTTCATGCAGCATGGATTCCTTTTTAGCAGAGAGGGGAAATTTTTTGGACATAAATCAGCCAAGCTGTGTAGTGTTAGCTGCTTWTGACCCACCACAGTAAAGGGCTTACTGTGAGTTTGACTGTCATGTTGTCTGGGTGTCCTACAACATCTCACATGCAAGTGAGGGTCTTTCCTGGTAACAGAAGATTGCTCAGCTTCTGATATTTACTTGGTATTTACACTTTCAGTAAAGTCTATCTAATTTTTAACTACCAAATTTCCTCTAAGGAATTGAAAACCTTTGCGTGTTAAAACAAAGCCACCTGTGACCATGTAAAAAAAAAAAAAGAAAGTTTTTTTTTATGCAATCTTCATAGAATCATAGAATCACCAAGGTTGGAAGAGACTTAAGATTATCAAGTCCAACTGTCAACCCAGCACTACCACTGTAACTCCTAAACCACTAAACTATATCACACAGAAATCTTGAGACTAATTTTTACCATAGCAAACCATAACCAAAATTAAATTTGTGAACAGCAACACTGAAATTTTGATTCCATGCAAGTATATGCAGACAAAGTAGCTTCACTTATGTCGGCAATTGCTTATTTCTGATTCCATTATTTTGTAGAMCACTGTTCAAAAAAGGATCATTGTTAGTGTGGGATTGGAACAAGATATGTTGAAATGAAGTGTGAAGAGATCTTCTTTTTGCACCTGTTATGGTGAAGCAGCCTGCTCTAAGCTGTTTTCTCTGATTTTGAGACTATTTAAACTCCAAGGCCTATACTRCAGAACCTAATAAAATCTTTGCACAGACAGGCAGGCAGTGATCCAGCTCTGCAAACATAGTGATGGAATAGGTCAGAAGAAACTAATCTAAACTGAAAGGAATAAAAAAAGCAGAAGGCACTCGTCTGGAGTCGGGTTCTGCCCATTAACATGGTGCAGCCATGACTCACTGGGCACTTCTTAACAGCAGCTCCCATTGAACAGAGGGTTTGTAATGTCCCCAAGRGCCACAGTGAAATTCTTGTCACTGACTTCTCTATTTCCAGGCCCAGAGCAAAGTGTGAAGTTAGCAGCCAGCCAGCCAACAAAGAAAGCCTATCTTCCATATTTCCCCATGCCCAATTCACACTTAAAATGCCAGTCTAGCCAGTAGTAATTCCCTTTTTTCTGGTACTCCCATCTACAAAGCAGTGAACATGGATGTCTTGCAGGCCAGCCAAATTTGATGTCCTTGCACTAGCTGAAAAATAGCTTTCCAAGCTGTCCAAACCCCKCTGAACTCATCAGACTACTTCTCTATGTCAATCCTAATATTCTAGAGTTTTTAGAGACCTGGGGAATGATCACAGATATTTATTATCTCTCTTGTGTAATTCAGGAGCAGAGCTGGCTGCACACCAACAAACTCCCCCCAGTTTGATTGTTGTTTCCCRTACACTGGCTTATGTTAATTTCTGTCCTGCTGGCACATTCCCAAAAACTCTTCCCCCATGGCATGTGCCAATATTTTACTTTTTAATTTGTTGTTGGAYCAGCTTGGAAATGATCATCAGAATCTCATCTTGGTACCTAAAATCTGTCAAATCATATGATCTGTCAGCTCTCCCCTATAATTCAAGAGAGGAAGTAGATACATATGAATGGGCATTTATCCYACCTCTCTTCAAAACCCTTTCTTARAATTGGATGGTTTGTTCTCAGAAGGGCCTTTTTAGTATTTCCCAACTATCAAGGGACAAAATCAGAAGATAAGAAACCAGCTCTGATCAAGGGCTGAGGAGCAAACAGAGAAGCAGCTGAATCTCTGTGTGCTCTGTCACGTAATCAGACACACAGAACCACCAGCTGAAAACTTCTGGCCCCAAAAGCTGCCAGTTGGTTGTTGTTGCAGTTTTAGAGGAAGGGAAATAATGCACAATGGCTTAGTGTCTGAGACAAGAGTAATAGGCAGCAAGAGTAATGGAAGGAAGTGGGAATTAATGTTGCTCACCATGTAGTAGCAATTGCAAGAGTTACTACTCGACTGACTTTAGAGGTTCAGGAAGTATTGAGAGCATTAGCAGGCTACTTCTGTGCAGTGTAAATCTTCAAATATGGCTGAAATGTGGCCTCTGACGTTTTTCAGATAAGAAAATCTTTTAGAAATAATTTCGTRTTTTGCAAAACACATATATGTATATATCTATTTCAATGTATAAAGATACATAACTACCTGGAGAATATCCCTCTCTTATTTAAATTTAGTTTACTGATTGCCTACATATCTACCCACTCCAAGAGACTATAATAGCTTGGTTACATCCCCTTTCAGGACACAGGTACACTCCTTTTTGGACAGAGCAACACTGGGAGCAATCCCAACCTCAAGGACTCAGTCCCAGGAAAGCAGGAGAAACCTTGCTCTAGGCAGGTATGGAACCACTGGCCCCAAAAGGATAATGAGGTATTTTACATTTCTTATCTTAGCAACTATTAATTAGAACTAAACTTATCTCACTGGTTTCCCTCTGCCAGCCCTCATGAGACATGAACATTGTTGCTGGAGCAGCATCTAGAAGTTCATGAATGTTTATATTCTTCCAGCTCTGTGAGTCCAAGTGCTAACCTGAGTAACCTTCCAAGAAGTAGAAATAACTTAATGGGAATGATGTAATGCTGTGTGAGTGTGTTCAGGTTCTTACATGCCAGTGTCCTGCAAAAGCATTTCCTCTCAATGAATAAATTATATATGATGGAGTCTGCTGAAAACCACCCACCCACACTCAGACTTTGTCTCCTCCCCCACAATTATTTTTCAACTAAATTGATCAGAAAATAGCCCATGTTTTCATTGCTTCAGTCAACTACAATGTCCGCATTATTACTGTTCATTTGCCAAGTAGAGGACATTGCAAG
Organism: Parotia lawesii; assembly: GCA_003713295.1. Classification (NCBI taxonomy): domain Eukaryota; kingdom Metazoa; phylum Chordata; class Aves; order Passeriformes; family Paradisaeidae; genus Parotia; species Parotia lawesii. The sequence continues at coordinate 1,509,010 of RAHM01000143.1, read as the reverse complement.
CAGAACTGCTAGGCCAGATATTTGTACATTTGTTTTGGGTTATTTTTACCTATAAATTGACATGCTAAATGTGGTTTACTTAACATGCTTTATTCAAGCTTCATTCACCTATAGACATCTGTGTTATATGGCACAGTATAACTGTAAGCAAAATCAAGATGAAGTGGAACATATTCATTCATGTAAGTTTTTTTCTAAGAAGCAAGGAAATACTCACAATTTTTCTCAGTATTAGAGCCAACAGTTTAAAAACCCCAAAACATACAGATGTTGAAACAAAAACTGTGATGTTTATGAAGAGTAGCAACTATTGAATGAAGGTAAAAATAGAAAAGAGCAATGTTTAAAGCCTCTTTTGGTTCTTATTTTAGAAGATGACTACACAAAGCGAACCGAAAGAGTGGAATAGGATTTCATGTTTTATTGGYATTTGGGGAAACTTTATACTCTGTCTCTGGAAAATCAGAAAGGGAAGTGGTTGCAAGGAATCCACATAATAATGTATGGGAAAGCCAGCTAGAATTTACAAGGGAGTGGATGGTGCTGGTAAATCAAAAGGTTGCCAGATCGCATGGTTCACAATTAATAGCGGGGTGTTCCACCAGCAAGCAGTTTCTCCATTTTCTTTTCCTTTATTACCATTTTATTCCCACTAAGCCACTAAATTATTTTTCTTAACTATTGATGCAAAATAGATGTTATTAGTAAAAACGTATCAGGTATATAATGAGAAGCAAATAAGCCTATTACAGTTTCATAAAATGCCATGAAAATTCCAAACTATAGGGTGTTTTGTTTTGTTTTGTTTTTTCTTGCTGAGAAATAAGTTTTTTATGGCCAAACGTTATGAGAATCCAGTATTCACAAAAACCAGAGTTTCAATGCTCAGTTTGGAGGCTCATTTTTAACTATATAATACAGTCTGCACTCTTGACTTGGTGCCAGTCCAGCTACAGTCCCAGAAGTGAATGTTTAGGGACAGCTACTGACAGGATCTAGCTAATATTGGGAAATATTTTTTGTTGCATTTCACAACACTAAATATCACACACCCTTGTGTGCCACCACATGTTTTTTTGAGGAGCTAAGTAAGAAGTCTTGCTAAACAAAACACATTGCCTTATAAAGTGAAAAGGAATTCCATCTGGCTGTGCAATCCCAGTTCTCAAAAAGGTTTTGCCCTAAAACCAAACTATTGTGATTTATTATTTATGTGTCACATTTRTTTATAGTATTGATATCCAAAGGATACTTCAAGCAGAGAAACAGGTAAATAACACTTCACAAAGTTTGCTCTGAAGTACAGGAGGAGGAAACACAGGAAATTGGGTTTCCTAGGAATCATCCTTAGAAATAGGCATCTTCCCCACAAGTGAAATTTGTCTGTCAAGCCACTCAGTTTTTCAGTGCTCAAAGTGCCTTCTTACTGACCACAGTTAGTAGCTTATGCTTATGGCTCCTTTGCCTTAGTTTTAAGTAAGAAGTAAGCTCAACAGAAGATAGATTCAGGTTTCAGAGTTCCTCAGATAAGGGACTTAAAAACACTCTTGTTACTCTTGAAGTAATCAAAACTTCAAAGCAAAAACCAACAACCATTTTGTCTGTTCTGGACTCTCTGCTCCCAGCTAAACTTACAGTGGTTTGCTTCCAGAAAGGAATATATAATTTGTCAGAACTCATCCCTGTTTTACAAAAAAAGTCTTTAAAGTTTAAGTGTAGTGGATAAAATTAATTCTGAATATATTTCTAATAAAAATTGAGCTAAATCATTCTTAGAATTGGAGAAGTGAAGTATTTCCCCCAAGATCTCAGTTCTGTCCGTAAAGACAAAAATCCCTTTGACATTGAATGCAGTGGAGAGGAGTTTTTCTGTAAAGATTTATGCATACTTTCAGTTCTCTAAACCTTGCTATACATTGTATGAAAGACAGTATGCCATATGTTATAAGTAATTTCAGTGTACATTTTCAATGAGTCCATAACCCCACCAACTCAGACCTGGTACTGGTGTTAAACTAATATATACTGACAACTTCAAACCTAACTCAAACACACTAATGCCTGCCAGTATGGGCACTATACTCAGGAATTTTTGTGGGTAATTTAGGCCTAGCATTTGAAATTARATTAAGTTGTTCTGACTACACTTGACCTTGCACATACTATGTTCACAGCTAAAGTTGACAGGAATGTACAGAACCAATGTGGAGGCTCAGTTTGGGCTTACACAAGGATCAGAGAGGTTTCCTGCTTCATAGAGAGATGCCATTGGTTTTGAGATTAGCACTGGAAACAAAAAGGAGCTAAGTTTTGACCTGACAGGATTGAGGAAAGACTAAAATCTGCAGTTAGGGTTAATTTTATGGTTTTAGCCAGAAAGTCTGATCAACTAAATTTTTGTCCAATTAATATCTGAACTGGCACTAGTAATCCACCTGCATAGATAAAGTTATGAGAAGATCAGATTTGTCATGGGGTGAACTAGGGTAAGAAATAAACTATAGACCACATCAAGGGATGTGGCATTTGAACTTGTAAAACTTGGCACACTGGGAAAATATTTAGAGAGGGCAGGTAGATTTCTCAGAGAGAAAGCCACAGAGAGAAGGAAATTGTGCTCGTTACTTCTCTAGGAGCATTTCAAAATTTCCTCCAAGATGAGATGGGCTCTTAATCTTATCTCTCCAGGCAGATGTGATACCAATATTAATTCAGCAAAGCATAAGAGAGAAAACTGGAACAGCACATACTTCTCCTTCTGACAAATACAGTTGTCTACAGTGGAAGAAACAATGGGAATGTTCTTTTATAAGGAGTGCAAGAAAAGGCAGTTCAAGTTCAGAAGCTCTTCAGAAACCAAAGGAAACCAAATGTAGCCTTTCATTGCTAGACAAGCCAGAATTTGGCTTTTTCTAAATGAATGTTTTTTATGTTTGCATCATCACTTCTTCCATAATAGGCTTTTGATTGACAGATGATTGCGGGAATATCTAAGAATATGACTGCTAACACACGGTTTTGTAACAGCAGGCTGCAATCAAAGCCTCAGCTCAGCTTGAGTCATTGTTGTTTGTGAATGTGAGCCAGAAGCACTGGAATCCTTATTTAAGAGATCGAGATTTTGCGGCATCCTTCTGGCAACAATAGTGCATCAGAGGTTCACCTTCAAGACCATGTTGGCAAACATGTTGTAGCATTTGCGGTAAACACTTGACAATGGAAAACCTTAGGAAGAATTTTCAGCTCATAAATAAAACAAGAAGGGCTCACACTTACATGATCATGGCTGTTGAACCTGGCCATGTGTATAATGTTCCCACTTGAAATGACCTTCCTTAAGATGAGCAATCCATCATTATAGAGCAAGCACATAATTATGGTTACAGACTTGTTTTGACAATATTTCCAACATTACTGCAACCTGCTCCAGAATTTCTTTGTCTCAGCTGATCTCAAGCACTTCACAAGTCACTTGTTTTCCAAACAAAATAAGCAACTCCCTTCTCTCAAAAATAAGAGTGGGTCAGTGTCATTTAGCAGAGTTACCAGAAATAGATTTTAAACTAATTTTGTTGCTCACTAGAAGCTAGGTTAGTGGTTGAAGTCTAGTGGACAGAAGAGTTCCAGTTTCAGACATTTTGTGAACAGAGACAAATCTATGAAAGACATTAATACAGTAATGCTGTCACTCAGAATTATTCAGGGTACTTAGTTCACTATTTGCCTAATTAAGTAGCTGAACTTAATGCATAATTAAGTTCAATATCTGCAGAATTACATGTATTTGAAGTGCAAAAGGGGTTTTTTTTGCCTTGTAAGAACAGAAATAAGACGTTGAAATTGGTTTGAGAGGAAAACTCTCATTCCTCATAACACGCAGTATGTAGTTCAGTTCTGGAATGAAAAAAATGCATTTAAAACCTTATAAAGACATATGAAATTTTATGACATCATTTGAATTCTTTATAGTGGCTTACAGGAATTAAGACACATTTCAGTAGAAAAATAGCCCAAATTATATTTTTAGAGATGTTTATATATTTGCAAAATATTTTTTCTCTAGTGTAAGTGACAGACAGAGAGTATTTGACAATGTGTTACAGTTTAAGGATCTTGTACTTGCTAAGAGTGAGTCAGTCCTGGTTTTGTTACCCACGAATCCATTCCAGACTCACACAGGCATTCCAAACCCTATCGCTTAGATTAACAGTACTTATCTTCCATGTATTAGGATATGTAGTTGTTATACTCCTTTCTCATTGGTAATGTCTTGCTCTTTTCAGTACGTGTACRTACATATGTGTACAAGAAACCCGTGCCCAGGAGATATGCATACTTTATATAAATACACACCTGTCTCTGTGCTCCCTTTCTTATATCTGAAAATGTGTGGGTTTAGCAATTTTTTTTTTTTTTTTACATTAGCTTTTAATATCAAAAACTGCAGTGCCAGAGCATTAAGGCAGGCTGGAAGAGCAATGCTTAAAGATAAGACACATGAATACAGGCCAGGTAACTTGAAAGCTGGTGTGGTAGCCACCAGTAAGTATTGGCTTTTTTACAGCAGCCAGAAATGTATCTGTTTTATTTTTAGCTATTCCTGGTGTAATCTTACAGCTTTCATTCATGAACTTCCGGATTGTAACACTTCAAGTTATTTCCTTATTGTACACTGTGCCTCCAAATTTATTCCCTGACRTGAAATTAATGGTGTTTTCTTGTTATTTTTTAATTAAGTAGCCTTAGCAGTCATCAAATTTTTGGACAACAGTCCAAGAAGTGTGAAATTCCAAATTTAAGCATCTCCTGGGTGGAACCAGGAACTGTTTGCCAATTGCAATTATGTTTTTCATAATGGGGATTATTGTTTTTCAGCAGGAACTAAAGAATCCAGCTCTGTTTAGATCTTATTGTAGCTTATGACTTGTGATGTGGTTATATCAACTTGCCAAGCCATCACTTGGCCTTCTGTCCTTTTGCAAGGCATATTCCAGCTTTTATTGTCAACAAGCTACTCTAATTAAAGGTGGGCTTGCAGACAACCTTTACGAAAGAGAGGGTTATCCATTTGACTGACTGAAGTTTCTGCTAGCAAAATATACCTATTTTTGGATCTACTTCCTGAGGAATCTCACACAACTGTTAAACTGATGTAAGTAGCGCTGCTAGGAAYGTTATTGTTGAAGAAATAGCACACTCCTAAATATCATATAGTTTTGGACATGATTTTGTTCAAATCAGATAATATTTAATACTGGCCACCAGGATTTTCTTTACTGTAGGTCTTTCAACTAGTCATTCCGTCAAAAACAGTGACCTTGGATATCAAAGTCCTGAAATGTATCTTCACCTTCACACAAGCAGAAATTTACTWATTAACTTATTAAATACTCCCTTAAAATATCCATTGTTTAAAAAATAACTTAATAGAATATATCTTTCATGATCTGATGAGTAAGCCTATCGCTGGTGTGTGAAAATGTGCCATTCAGACCATGTCATGTGGGAATATAGGGGCCTTTATAATAATTTTTTTTTAAAGGTATTTTAAGGGCATTTAATTTTAAAATAGTCTAATTTAAAACTCAAGACATTTTAAGTCATTACAGATACATTTAAAACTAGAAAATAATCTTGTTTTCATGCAGCACCTCCTGAATTAGACACATCCCTTCTATATCATTACTGAAGCTTTTGCTAGTTTATTGTTCAAAACACAAGAATAGTCATACCAAGGTTTCAGTCATTATATGGCTTCAGTCATGTCACCTGAGCTTATTGTTTYAATCACCAAAACAATACAGTTGTTGCTCTGTACTTATCTCAGGAGAGTTTTGTGAAGATTCTGTTACTGTCTGTTAGGTTTTAAGAACATATAATTCCTTTATAATTTCACCGAAGTGGCTGATTCTTGGTTGTTGTTGCTCTTTCAGAGTTGGGTCTTTACGGCCCTTTATCAACTGTCTTGATCCTCTTTCGTCTGTGTGCTCTGAATGCTCCAGCACAGCTTTCCGAGGTCATTAATTGTTATAATTGTTATCTGCTAAAAACAGACATAGCTCTTCCCTATGGCAAGATCATATAAAGACCATATAAAGAACCTTCTATTTCTTCTTTCTTGGTCATTTACTTCATCTCCTTTTAACAGCTGGCTACTCACATGCAAATCTTTTTAGATGTACATGATAGAATGGATTGATTTATACTTCTTTTTTAAATTTGGGTAGTTTCCCTGTTTCACCTTACAGTGCAACCCACAAGCCAGAGAGCTAGCAGGGTGAAATGGGCAATARTCCAAGGAGTTGGGACATATGAGAAAGGATAACAGAATAAACCTCTTAAAYTGGCTTACCTGCTAGAGAAAATGCTAGTGGATCTAAATCACAAGACTTAAAACTTTCCTTGTTAACCTGCAGGGCTAATGCTCTAATAAGAATAAGGTAATTGTTTGTACTTATCTTGGTTAGAAAGTAAAGATTATATGCTCTGCACTCACCTTTAAATATATGTTTTAGAGGTAAACCCTTATAAAATAACTGAAGAACATCAGCATTTCAAATGACTCAAAAAGTCAAGAAAATGTTGGATGACATCAGKTAACAGTCCTGAGTGAGGTAGAATTAGTTGAGGACTGATTTCTGAGGTAGTGTATAAGTAATTTGTAGAACTCATCTGCAGGTCAAGACTTCAGACCAGACTCATAAAACAACCTTGCAAGACAACACAAATGAAAGGCAAGCTTGCCCTCAGACTGATGTCCTGTGCAGGAGAAGGAAAAATGTGAAGACAGAAGTCCACTCACACTTTGGATCCCATACCATGGCTTACAGCCTAACAATTATTTAATTGAATGAAACTATTTCCTTAGAAATTACAAACAGATGTGTCTCAAGTTTGGATTTTCAGGTATTTCTTTCAGAACATAAGAACAATCTTTACACCTTGTAGCTTATAAAATATACTTCTTTTTTCTTATTATTTCCATATAACAGTAAACTAACTGTTATTTGAAGACACCTAACAGACTTTCCAAAACTCTTCTTCAGGTCTTCTGTCTTCCTTTTGTATGCAAATTCTCAAAAAGAATCAAGCTACTGAAGAGTTTTTCAAAACATTCCTTTGCTTAGCTGCCAGGGCAAGTGCGTGATGGACAGGTGTGAAGTGAAAAAATTAGGACAGGTCCTGGATCCTAGGGCACTTCCATGAGAATCTCCTCTGAACTGGAACCCGCCCAACTACTATGCTCCTGCCATTTATTTCTTCTCTTTCATATTATTTTTTATTCACTGTAACTTTTGAATATCACCTAAGCCAAGAAGAATTGAATGTGCAATATTGGAAGCTTGTTGGATCCTTGAAGGAAAGAAGAGGAATAGGGCATGTCCCATGGAAAGTTGCAATAAAGACCAGTGAGAAAACATATGCTATGAACGCCACCTAKTAATCAGGAGAAAGTGTGTGAATATTTTAAGGGACAGATGGGAAGGAATATATGTGGAAAAAAGGAAACAGTGAGGGAGTTGTAGAGTGATGTAACTGAGGTTCAGTGAACACACCTGGCCAAAGCAGATGGCAGAGCAGTTKCTGTAACACGTGGCATTCTTCTGACTAGGACATTATCAGAAGCATGACATAACATAATGCAGCCCTGTGTAGGCCTGAGGAGGAAACAGGGACTTGCTCAGCCGTGGTACCATTACACGCTGCCTCACAGTGTTCCATTACAAGAAAGAGTGGAAATTCATTAAAACGCACGGTGGTCCAGAATGTGCACAGAAGGCAGTCACAGAAAGAGTTACTTTTATTGGGAGTAAAACTTTCTGTGTAATATAATATTTCCCAGCTTCACTACCAAAAGGGCAAGAGGAATCTAAATGGAAAATGTAACTGCATTCGGTGTGCCACACTTGTGTGCACATGCGCACAGACACTCGCTCATTACATACACAGAAAAGGGGGGAAAAAGGTTAACACATGGGAAATATATAAAAAGCCTATTAGCAGGGGCTACTCAACATCTGTGGAAAAGTTGACAAATTCTGTAATAACGGTTCTATTTTATTAAGATTTTTTTTTTAATTTGAAAACAGTTCCTTGGGTTTGCTTAACAGCATAAAAGAGTCATTGCATTGGAGAGTACAAATATTTTAAAGCAGGGGCTATAACAGAACATAAAGAGTACAAAGGGTTACATCCTGGATATGCTTATCTTAGTATGTACATTCTCACTGGCTTCAGCCATGGCAGTTTTGACTACACAGACATCCACTCTTCACACTGAATTAGTGACTCTTTTATCCTCTCTACTTAATTTTACTCCCACACTGACAGAATTGGCTCAGGAGCAACAGGTTATGGGACTACAGTCATGGCAATCATGGCTCCATACTGTTCCATACTGCTCCCTACCATGTTTCCACTGCAGCATCATTTGAAATATCTATAGCTCTCTGATTGATCATCACAACCCATTTTTACCATTTCTGCACCAAGTTATGTTCAGCATCTGCATCCTTCCACCAGCAATTTTCTGGGGTAAGTAGTAGTATCCTGTAGAAGTATCCTGTTCATTTCTTTAATTAGTGACGTTTTTATTGCATTCAAATAATTTGGATGTAAAAGTTACAGTAGWGTTAATAAAATTAAATACTTACAAGGCAGTGGAAGAGACTGTTAATCATGTTTTTCAGTACATGCTTGCTTAGTTTTGCCTCTTTATTTTACAAGTGACTAGGACTGACAATTAAAAATTTTACAAASATTGCTTGGCATTCATCTGCTTTCCAACACCACCCGCATCCTCAAAGGCAAATAATTAATCTGAGCAGCAAACCACATAGTTTTAATGCAACTCTGCTATTGCTGGAAAGAAAATTCCACAGACAATTGATTTACTGTCTCATAAAGTCCCAGAAGATTCCCAAGTATATGTGGGCTTCACTGTTCATGGAACGTTTTCTTTGACAGATTTGACTGGTGATGCATTTTTCTGTAGGTTCACGGTAGCTTTTCAGTTCATGTTTGCAAATTTGCAGTCTAGCCTTTATTAGTAGATTTAAGATAAGCGTTTGTCCTGCATAAATGTAATATTCGAGCGTGTACATTTTTATATAACAATGACTGTACTAGTTTAGCAGACATGTTTTCTTTGGATTTTATCTCTCATTCACCCATATACTCCATAATGCTCTACTTTCCACCAAAACTATGTTTAATGTTTCATTGAGATACCTTTATGTGTTGAAATCTCTGTTACACAGGAGAGTTTCAGGCCAGCCATTAGTGAAAGCCCTGCAGAAATATTGCCTTCGTGTAGGACATATTTCAAGTGCCTTATCTATAGTCTTCTGTTGCTGAAAGTGATCCTATCTCCTCAAGGGGTTGTTTCTGTTTTTTATCTTCCTGAGGAAAGGATAAAAATCCTTTATATTTGCTGGTGGTAAGGACAGCAAAGAGGGAGAGTGCAAAATACAATAGTTCAGTTTGCATCAATACAGAGACAGGATGGTTTTGAATCAGCAGAGTGCAGAAGCCTGAAAGCTCTTCTTTCAGGGTCCATTGCGGCAGCTGGAAGAAAACTAAAGTTCATCTCTTCTGTCATCAAGTCAAAAGACTACTTACTTGTAAAGCTCTTTCTCATAAGAACTACATCACACCTGACTGCTTGCCCTGAGACAGTTTAGAAAAGTCTCCTCTGTAAAGAGAGGAATATTTGAAATATGAATAGACCTGCTGTCTGTCTTTACGAATAAAGCAAACAAATTTTCTGTGCTAAGAAAAGTAATACTCTGACCATGACAAATTGTAGAATGAACAATTGTAGATAGGTGTGTCAAAATTGGCTTGATTCAAGATGAGATCTTTGCAACCCATCTTAGGAGAATAGCTAATTGCTTTCCAGACACTGCATTGTTTCACAGTCTCTATTTTTTTTAATCCTCTAATCTAGAAAACAACTTCAGCTTCTGAAGAATTATGTTGTTTTGAAGACAATTAATGAAATAACGATACCAGTGAAGTCAACAACAGTATTGTCTTATGCTAAAAGTGTTGGACTGAGCCTTCTGTTTGTGCTCTGTTTGTCAAGAACACTTTWAGCAATTGATACCAAAAAATCCTCTTTGCCATCCTAAATATGTTTCCTGAATTGATGATAGTTTTTTTGACTTTTGGCCATGATTCAGTTTTCAAGCTACAAGTCATATTAAAGATCAAATTCGCAATTAATCAGCAAACGGCACGTTCATATCCTGTCCCCATCCCCTATCAGTGTAATTTTATTGATAAATTCATTGGCTGAATTTCTCTGCTGTATTTATTTGCCATCACTTTGCTTTCCTGACTTCAAASACAGAGCAGTAGAAGGGTTTTCACCATTCTTTTCTCAGAGCTGAGCACAGGAAATTTGGGATCAACTTGCTGTGCTCATCTCTGATCATTTTATCAATTTGGTGTCTGTGTCACTATGGAACAGGGGGAGGAATAAATGCCATGATATCTAAAATTGAAAGTATTAGACAAGCAGGTGAGACAAGAGGGGTTGGAGTGAATTTTGCTATAAGACTCCAAGCTACAAACTACTACAGCTGTGCATGTAGAGTCCAATTTAGCTCCCACTGAAATCAGTGAAGGAGTCTTGACAGCGGCTTTACTGGGCATAAGTTCATCCTGTTCTTTGGTAATATTGTCCATACTACTAATCAATTAATCAATTTAATCTATAAGACTAATATAAAATGAGATTATTTTAGCTGTTGTGACTACTATGTTTCTGAATCAGAAGACACAATGAAAGTGTAGGAATATGACGGTATCTCATTAACACCATTTAACCCATGACAATAACATTCTCTAAAGTACTGCTGTGTTTTAGGAGCACATAACCCATCTTCAAAATTATGTTTAGACATCTAAGAACATAACTATGAAAACTGAGTCAAGATACCTCCATTATTTGAATGACTTGGAGTATATTTCTGTTATTTTCTACTCTTTTAATTGATTCAGTCTCACCACACTTTGTTTAGATTTTTCAGTCTAAACCAAAATTAATTATCAAGTTTCCCATGTCCAAAAAAAAAAAAAAAAAAGACAAGAAAATCCAAGAGCATAAAACAGGCATTTAATATCAGAGAGGAAAGTCTTCTGGAAATAGCTATCTTTCTCTGGTAATGACTGTGGAGGATTTGATCACTACCTTCAACCAGACAGTTAACTTCTACAACACTGAAATTAGAGGACATGAAACCAAACCTTAGTGTATATGAGAAGACATAATTCAGACTTGAGTTCACCCATTTCCTGTTTTTCAAGTGATTTATATTACCCACCTAATGCCCCTTCAGCTGTGTTTGAGGGGAGTAATATATTTGCCTAAAGAGGCAAGCGAGAATATTCCAAAACAGTACTGAATTCCTGAATAGTACTTTGCACAAAGTCCGTATTTCCTATTGAAAAATCCTGTATTTCTACACGAATTCTTACTTTGATGAGCTCTATTTCAATACCTTTATTCTTATCAGAYATTTATACTGTACTATGAGCCAATTTCTCACCTTAAAAATTTTGCAAAACTTGTTTGCACATTCTTTTGTGGTTTTTTGAAAGATGAAATGAAGCAAGATTAATCTAATTTTTCTTGTGGGCCACACTTCATCAATGGGAAAAAAGGTGGTATGACTAGTGAATATATGATAGTTTTGGGGTTCTTATAAACATTTTTGGTCAGATTCCTCTGCACATGCCTCAGAGAAATGCAAAAAACCCACCTCCCTTCATATTTAAATTCAATTTGCAGATTAATGGAGGTCAATTTTTAGCTAAGTCATCAGTGCATAAAAAATAGGTATTCTGAGATAATCATCTGATATACCATCTTTTACATTGGATTAATTCTATTTTTTTCTTCACCTTGGACACTCCAAATATTTATGTCAATTTCCATATATAATTCATTCTTCTTCATATACTCCTCAATATTTTCTATCATCATATATTTTAGGCCAAGACTTTTTAAAGCACTCTGTTTTTCAGCCCTGAATATTGCCCTCCAACATTGCATTTCCAAGAATCTTTCCTTTGRTTATTTTCCATGGATAAACTTATTAACTCTTCATTCTTTGGACTTATGATTCTAAGCATCATCCCTGAGAGACTCTTTAGAAAGGTTTGAGCGTTGTATGTATGCTTAAATAATTAAATGGCCAAATAATGGGCAATAATAAAGTCAAAGGGTAGATTTTGGTCAGAAAATATGGAGGATTTTGCTACTGTTCTTCTGAACTTCTGCTACTTCTTCTGAAGAAGAAGTTCTCTGCATAGATGAAGTTCTCTGCATACATAACATCACCTCAGATAAGGGCAGCCTGTGTACAGATTTCTCCAAGGCTGAAAACTCATTGATCCTTAAAGACAACCTAATGGAATGAACAGAGGAGTAGGGTGAAAACACAAGCAAGAGGAGTATGATTATGCCTGGTCACGAAAACTTTTTCACAGGAGGAGAAATATTAGGATAAAGCATCCTCCTCCTGTGAAGTTTCTTACTTCAAAGAATTTATATTTAATACTGATATGTCTGCTCATATTCCACTTTATGTGGGTGTACGCCCAAATAGATTTAAGTACATGTTTCACACTTAGCCATGAGGCTCCTGAAAGCAGGGTTGATCAGCCACACTTAATACAGGAAGGATTCCTCGACAGAATTCATTATTCACAGCATCACCTTCAAGCAGTGTGACTGAGAAGTTCAATTTTTAAGGTACTTTTCTGGTAAGCAGAGTCTTAGGCTCTGGTGCCTTCTGTCAATATTATGTATTTTGTGCAATGGTTTTTTCACAAACCAGCAACATTTTTCCTGTTACCACTCAGAAAACCTGTCTTTTCTCAGGCAATGTGTGAGAAATGTAATGCTTATCTCTGGCTTCTTGATTCCACTATTGAAATTGCCTAAAATCACCAGCAACCCTCTCTACTGTGTAATACCAAAGCTTTCCAACTGAATCTTAACCTAAGTTAGGCATTAGCTGCCTCACTGAAATCATCTTAGCCTGATGATAAATTATTAATTCCTTGAATGTTTAGGAAGTGTTTTGCTGTGGGAATGGGCTGGATCACACTCTGCTGTGGGAGTTAACATATAGTGCCATCCATATCCATAGGGAATGAGTACTCTTATACCTCAACAGTTCAAGGCTGGACCAAGAGAAGGGGCAACAGCCTCCTCTCTCCGCTTTTGACCACTGTCATTCAGATAAGGGATGCACTGGCAGGGGGAGGTTGCCCCCAACAAAGGGGCACTGACTGCTGTCCTCCCTAACATGCCCAGAGGCTGTCAGAGCTCTTGGCCTTCCAAGGTGGGATTTTATCTGCTTCCCCTTACGTGGTCTGTGCCTTCACTGCTAGTCCTAGCCTTAACTCTTCGGCTCTGGACAGAAACTTCAGTGTAAAGAGGTCAGAACTAAGCCAATTTGAACTTGAAACCAAATATTTAAATCCTGAGGGGATTCAGGGATGGGGAGGGGGAGCAACGGGTTGAAATGACTGCTGTTGTATAAATACATGAAAACCCGTAAAAATATTTACAAGACACAGCTAATCTCAAGATAACATTCTTTTGGCCATTGTAAAACTGACTCATCAATATAATGGAGTATATTTTTGGTTACTTTATTTTAACTTTCTTTTTTACAGTTAATATTTACCAAGTCTCTGGGGCCTAAAATTACCTCACCCTTTTGCTTCAGGTCTACAGCTGCAGTCTCTTGCCTCACCATAGAAACGACTGGAATGCAGCGTTGTTTCCTTTTCTGTTAGAAAAATAAGAGAAGCTGAAGTAGCAACTACCACCAAGACAGATAAATGCTTTTTTAAATTGCTAATTAATAACAGAAATCCACATTACTGAGCGGAATATAGGTGAATTTTAGGTACTTTAATACTCCAACAGGCAGTAAGTCAGCTGCAGTACCTGGTGTATTTTACTTGTTCTGAGAATATAAATTCATCTGGGTATATCAGATCAACAACAGCTAAAATTAATTTTTCRTAATTAATCTGGAGAAGAGCTGTTTGGCTTTTCAAAGCAGTTGGTGATTATAGGGAGATTGCATTTTAAAGTTCAACACACAACTTACAGAGTATTTGAATTTCAACTAGTTCAGTTGAACCCCCAGACACTAAGGTATGGAAAATCTACAGTTCTTTTAGAAAATCTTGGCCCCTTTTTATTTCAAGAATTCTTAAGCAGAGTGAAAGCTGCATCTCTGAGCCAAGAATTATATCTTTTGAGCCACGCCAAGAAATGAGGTAGAAAAAGATGAAAAAACTTGTAGTCCCAGGGTTGATAGGACTTGGCTTTGAAATGGCTTCTGTGATCCTTCCCATTACAGGGCCATATGACTGGAAGGAACTACAAATACTGGTATCTTTCCATAGAGAACAATGACATCTTTCAGTTGCTTCTGTTACTATACATGAAAATCACAGCAACCAAAATGTCATATTCTGTATTTCTTGGATAAAGATTATTTTTATACTTTGCATTTGAATGCAGAAGTGTTACTGATTGCTATTTGCCTTTTGGCAACCTTGCTTTAACTTAAGCCTGACAAAGTATTACTCAGCTATGAAGACAAGACTTGGACACATAGTGAGTGTTGATATCAGAGCATAGTACCATGGAAAATGAGTTTCCTAGGAACATAAAACACTGCTCATTATTTACCTAGTCTCAGAGTTTAATATAGGGAAATGACATATATGGCTGTATTAGATAATCTGTAACTGTTACAATAGACAATTCTTATGAGGGTTGCTTGAAGAAAAAAATGGGGAAAATTATACCTATCTATGACATTATTTCACCCTCGTTAGAATTTGGCCTATGCTTCTCCCCTGAGCATACAACCTACAGTCCTCAAAGCTGTAGACCCACTGTCAAATTGATATTTACATTAGAGCTGTATAAGTTACCTTAGTCATAGCAGGGTCAACCCCTCAGTGTGCAATGCACAGAATAGAGTTATGCAACTAAAGCTCTCCTGCTGTTCCCTGTACCTGTCGGATGAATATTGCTGTCCGTGAACAAAGAACATCTGCTCTTCTTGTAATTCTTCTTTTGAACCATTGTAAATGCCTAAGCCAGTATATAAACTGCAATTGAAGGCAGACTGGGCTAGCAATTGCAGGAGTCCAAGAGCTGATTCACATTCTTGTCTCAAAAGCAGCAACATCTGTCTAGAAGGAGCAAGACAGACAGCTGCAGGCAGCAAGTAATTCTAAATTTAATCTACTACCTCATGCCTGTTAGAGTATTTTATTTATTTATTTATTTATTTRTTTRTTTGTTTATATTCCAGTCAGAGTCTGTCTTTGGCTTTGCTTTTGATTCATCTTAATCAAAGGCAACTCCAGCAATTGAAAATTCTCTTTATTATAATGCTGGTAACTGTGGAGTAGTGAAGAAATGCATAATGGTTTGTAACGAAAACTCTGCACCCTGGAAACCTTCAAGATCAGGTTGGATGGGACTCTGAGAAACCCAATGTAGCTGAAGGTGTCCCTGCTCCTTGCAGGAGATTTGGACTAGATGACCTTTAAATGTCCCTTCCAAACTATTCCATGGTTCTATGGATATTAGAAGAGCTCTTTTTGAGAAATAGGTATCCCTGAGCCACCACTGTCAGTGAGGCCATACTATTGGTCTTCTTCATTTTCATCCACCATAAAAGGCAGCACGGGACAGTGGTTTCACAGGAAAATGGACTGGATCTCAAGTTTTCATTGACAGAAGGAATAGTAAGGAGCTGCTTTAGCACATCAACCTACTTAATATGCTATACATTTATTCAGTTGGTTGGGGCAGGTAGAAGAGGAAAGAAGAACCAAAGCACATATATTTACAGTACCAAACCAGGATCTCCTACATAACATTGGTACAGTAACTTCAGGTTTGCAAAGCAAATCAGAATAATGTCAAGGAGGGATCATTTTAAGTTAATAATTTAATGGTAAGATATGTCTCATTGCTTAAAGATGATAGTAAAAATGTAGGATCAACAAAGTGGAAGAGAATTTACTGTCCCTACTGTTCAAAACTTTGAATGTTTACAAATACATGTCAGCAAATAGAAAGGTGAAGCAAGCACTGGTATTAACTTCTAATTCAGCTGGATCAGATCACTGTTTKCAGTCCGTAATAAACATCTCACATTGAGCTTAACTACCTCTGAATCCAATAGTACTGCCAACTACTCTGTAACTCACGTCACTGCCATGGCTTGCTTGCCAAAACTGTTAGACCATTTCTTTTGTAACATACCATATTTTAGCCTGGGGGAGGGCATAAAGAAATCACAGTATATGAAATAGTATATCTTATTTTCACACAGTCCTGGACATTCTTATTTTGGACATAAAGCACATGATCTTATTTCAACTGGAGCTGAAAGGAAAAAACAAAACAAAACAAAACTAAACTAAACTAAACTATTCTGATTTCAATTCAAGCAGAACCTAATTTATACTTGATGCACATGTCTATAAATAGATATCTGCTGACTGAAGCTTTGTCTCATATTATTATTCACCAGCTAATCTCAATTTTCAAAATTCCATRCAACCATTCATCCCCATCACACCTCTCTGTGGTACTTTTGTCTAATTATTTTAGGTAAAACACAAGTCAGATGTCGGAAAAATTTATCCAAATAATTCAGAAGAAATGGAAGAGCCAAACACTGGAATAACATGGAGCTGCGTAAAGCCACCATGTTGCTCAAGACTTGCACTGGACTGAGTTCTTCTCATCACCAAACACAAAATAAAAGCATCGCCTATTTCTTAACGTGTGTCTTGCTGTATGGAAAACTCGGCACTAACTACTCTTAGCCAAACTCCCAGATTAGATCCTCAGTCCCAAAATGGGTTCTTACATGTTTTTAGTTTTCTTGATGGCTGTACAGCACCTTTCTCGTGCAAACCCTTCCTTTTTACTGGTGCGTTTCGATCACAAACATGCACTGCTGGAATAGGTCGGGGATGCACAAAGACTAACCCTATTTCTCTCTCTGATCTACATAACATTGCACCCTTATCTTTAWCCCTTGTGTCTCTGAATTACSATAGAGGCTTTGGTTACATGACCRTTAAGCACTGGGTAATAGGTAATATTTATCTTACAGATATGAGTTAATTAGACCAGGAGCACAGACACGTTTTCTGCACTGATTTTGGTAAGTTATCAGATTGTACAGGTAAATTGACATTCAGGAATTTCCCTATCAGAAAGTCATATCTTAATTCATTTTCACAAGGGAGCCAAGATAAGGGTGGTTTGGGAAGAAAGACGCAAGAACACTGTTGAGAGGAGATCAAGGAAGGAGACTAAGACTGAAGAAATCATATCTCTGAATTTCTTGACCTCTTCTGGCTTAGACTCCATTCTGAATACTTCATATTTGTAGCATTTGGGGCTCAGCATCCTCCTTTATGCCTACTCTTCAATAAAATAATATAAATAAAACAAATAGATAGATTAGAGGGAAAAAGAGAAAATATGTGTAAGGCAGATAAAGACAAGTTGGCTTAACGAAGTAACAAGACCAGGATGGATGGGGCCCTGCCCACGGCAGGGGAGATGGAATAAGGTGATATGTGAGGTCCCTTGCAACCCAAACCATTCTAGGATTCTATTCTGTGAAGTAGAAAGGTGGTAACTTTCTCCAGGTCCATCCCTAAAAGATTTATGGGTTTCCTATATAACTTGCAGTCCTTTTTTTAAAACAAATTTCTCGCCTTCCAGAATTATTCACTGCATTTGTCAATAGATGTATAATAAGGATAAAGGAATAAATGCAAATCCCACTGGACTGAATGCCCAAGATGGAACTGATTTCAATGAGTACTGAATCTAATTAACATGACACTAAACACGACATCTTTTAAATGTGCACGTTTCATGCCTTTGTCTAGCTACCATTTAAAAAAATGGTATATCCAACACATAGAAAGGTGAAAAATTACATGATTATTAGCCCAATAAGGTTAAGTATAATAGTCTGTAGAATATAAAGGACCATGCTAGTTGGGCCTTTCTCTGGGAATGGCTAACAGGTCTCCTGCAGGTGACACTTGCACTCTGTAACTTCACCTCTGCCCACACTCTTCAGCACAATTTCAGGCAAGTTGATTAAAAAAGATGACACAGAAAGTAAACATCAAATCCAGGTTTATTCTTAGCAGTCAGACCACCACTGTTGTATCTGCAACAACCAAACAGGAGATCCTCACTCCTTATGTGGTACCCGCTCACTTGAGACCAAGTAACATCACAAAGTAACAGCTTGTAAGCAGGTTTGGGGCACCCCAAATTCAGTTCCCCTCCTGAATTTTTAAATTAGAAGTTTTCTCAAATTTACCACATAATAGTGTGGGTAATATATCCATAAGTTAGTGTACTCACCAGCTTGGGGAAAATGAGGGTTACAATCTGAAATGCTTTGATTTAGAAGAAGGAAAACTCCTTTAATGTGAGTGCAATTAACAACTACCTGCCGACTATCAAGCATTAGACTTTATAAAGTTGMGCATTTTACAGGGAAGCAAAAAGCACATAGCTCTTGGCGTTACTGAGGTTTGTAGGAGCATCTCAAAACCATGAAACTGATGTGCCTGGCAGCCAAAAGGGACTCAATAATCCTTGTGGGTCCTTTCCAGCTCAGTGTTTTACGATTCTGCGAAGTGAATAAGAATTCATTATCAAGTACCTAAGCATTTTTGTTAGCTACCAAATTACTTTGTTATACAGTGCCCACTTTCTTATCTCAGTCTACTGAGCTAAAGAATAAGCTTGTATTTCTTTAATAATCATGACCTACAGTCCAAAGGTTTTAGCCTTGTGCCTCAGAATAGAAAGCTAAAAAAGTTTTGAACACAGCTTAAAATAATAATGAAAGTAGAAAGGCTTGTTTAACTCAGTAAAACATCCTTCCTCAAGAGAAGTAGAAAAGGGTTAAAAGTTTTCTTGATACAAAGGAATTTGAGTGTAACCAATTACTTTATATCAGTGGAGAATATGGTCCTGTTAAAGTCAAACAGATAGAACCTGATATGGAGAAAAACACTATACTTATGTACAGCAGAATGTCCAAGAAAAAGCTTTTACAGAGAAGGCAGTAAAAATCCAGCCAACGCAATGAGCAGGAAACATTGGGTAGCAGAAAGTTGATTAAGTACATGTAAATTGGAAGACCTTTCMTGAGGCATTCAATCACACAAAGAGTCCTGAGGAAAGTCCAGAACAAGAGATCTCCATGTGAATTTCCAGAAAGGGGGAAAATGTACCCCTTCCTGGAAGGGATGTTGTCAAAGAGTGCCAGAACTACTGGAAAAAGCAATAAAAGAGAGAAAAATAAAGAAGGAGGGAAAAGAAAAATCGCAAAAAAGTGCATTCTAGAGTATTTTGAATGTGTAGGTATAATTGAAGGTAATTGTAGGTAATTGAAGAATGATACAGGCGTGATAAGTCTTAACAAACCATTTATAGAGAACAAAATAGTGCCACTCAGGAAAGTTAATGTGGGTGAGAAATGACATAAGCTACACTATGTCTACACTGGTATTTAATTCAATTTAAACAATCTACTTGAATGAAACATGAACTTGAGCTAGCTTTCCTGAAAGATGTTATGGAGGCAAGACCTAACATACATACACCAAAAGAGAAGAGCCAAGAGGAGAAGATCAGCGTTAGCGTAGCAAAAGACACTACTGAGTCAGTTGGTTTTTAGGCCAAAACTTCATATTACAAAAGGCTGAAAATACTGAAAAACAGGGAGTTTGTAGATGTCAGTTCTGGAAATGTCAGGAATCCCATGGCTTAATGGGGGATACATGTGTGTATTCTGCCCCTCTCAGAGCAAATTAGATCYCCCTGCACGCTTTTTGCTGTCTGGGAAGTGCAAGTACAGGACATCTTACAGGCAGGCGGAGCCATCAGACAACACACAGCTGTCACAGAGATGCTGAAAGGATAGCTACTATCCATGGAGCAGAGAGTGTCTGATTTCCATAGTGTGCACTCCAGGGCTGTGCATTCCAGTCAAAAGGAGATGATCTAGTACATGTGTCGGTGGACATCTATTTATTTTGTGTCCTCTACAGTGCTGATCACCAAGGGGCACAGTTGCTACTCAGACTTTCTGCCAATGTATCCAGCACACAAATTCTTTGAGACTGTCTTCACTAAGAAGGCATAATCTGGATTTCCTGGTAAAATCAGCTAAACATTGAGGTTGTCTCTTGAGTCTCAAAATGTGTGCTAGTTTTCTTAAAGACCCTATGCTTGACAATACATGAGAAAGTKAGAATTTCATTCTGGTCATTTGTGGGTCTAGAAAAAAAATCTTGAATGTCATACACCAATAAGTTGGGAAGAGTCCAGTCTACAGAGGCAAATGAAAAAAACCCAAAATACATTATGATGTTCTCAAATTTTTGAGAGGCTGATATGAAAAACAGTAACAAGCTTGTCATCACCAGAAAAGAAAAAAAACATACTGAGGCAAAATAGAATTAAAAAATTTTGTATTTTACCAACAATCTATAATTAATCCTGMAAAAAATAAGTCTCAAACTACTTCTGCTCTTTCTTTAGACAAAATATTTTGTAACTTTGTTAACATGAAGATGCACTTATTCAGGCAAGCATTTGGTGGATCTACGTGCTGCTTTCCATTTAGCCTACTGACATTATTATCTATGCCTTAGAATATCCCAGTTTTGGGGACTTTGCCTCTCAGTTCTATCAGGAAGAAGAAAAGAGTAGTAAGCTGTGAAACAGGTAAAGATGAAACTTCATCCTTAATACTTTCCACTCCTTTCCTTCAGACTTATAACCAGTAAGTTCACACTTAGAATCTTCTAAAGAATAATAATGATTAAAGGTGAATGAACTGAAATTTTTACATTATGTGTTATAGGAAAGCAATGCCTGAATATTTGGGAGATTGTTCCTGTAACTCTAACTTTTACAAAAATGTTTGTACATGGAAAAATGTCCCTGCATAGTTTATTCTTTTCTTTCTGAAATTGTACTACACTTCAGAAAATATTTCAGTCATCTCTTTCAGAGAGTTGCAACTGCTATTAACCCATCCAGCTTGTCAAAAATGTAGTACACTCTATGTAAAGATGTACCATTATCAATCAGTACATTATTACTCCAACTATCTGCTCTAGTATGTAGTTTACCTGAAACTATATTCATCGTTGATACTTTTTTTTTTCCCTCTGGTAAAGTATGGAGTAAAAGAAAAAAAAATGGAAAGGAAACAGTRTCTGCCCTTCAGTATTGCAAAATAAAAGCTTCCATGTAAGAACTGACAGTGGATGATCATCTGGGTCTGGAGGCAGACCTAACAGAAATTACAAAATGAGAAGCTGGATCATCAGTTCTTGAGTTGCACTTCCAATTTGTTGATGTTTTTGTTAGTTAATTTAGTGTTTTCATTTCATTAAAAAGAACTAAATGTTGAGTAAGTGCTGACAAAGAAAGAAAGAAAAAGAAAGAAAGAAAGGAAAGTAAATGTTGAGTAAGTGCTGACAAGAAAGAGAGAAAGAAAGAAAGAAGGAAAGAAAGAGAAGAGAAGAGAAAGAGAGAAAATGAAAATAAAGAAGGAAAGAAAGAAAGAGTTTGTGAGGCAGAATAATGAGGGATAGATAATAAAATAGATGTCTTCCTTTTCAGACTAAAGCTAAATTTAAGGTACCAGAAATTTGTATGGGATGACAGAATTCCTGTCTTCAGTTAACATGCTGTCTAGAAGAACTTGGCACCTCCAGCATTCCCATGGACTTCTGATCAAATCACACTATTCATAAATGTAAGTTCCATGCTAATTTTCAATCAAATATTATTAGAATAGTTTTAATTTACAATGGCACTTTGAAGATTCAGGATCAAATTAACTTGAGATAAAGTGAATGCCACTTCCTGAAGACACTGGAAGTGTGCGTGATCCTCATAATAATGAGTATTATTCACCAGGTTTAAACCTTTATAAATAACTGTCTAGTGAATCTGTTGTTTAGCCCTCACTCAGCAGAAACTGGCCTTCATCACTTCTTCATCAGTGATGAAGCACTGCTTCATCAATTATGTCAATGAATGAGTTAAAAGTTCCACTCCTCGTTTTTGTGGAAGGAAAGCCTCAAAGAATTCAGTACGAATTATAGCTAAAGATTCCCATGGCTCACTCTCTYCTAATGCTTAGCAACAAAAACACGGTGCTCCACATATTTGCAGAGCCATCATGCCAATATACATAAAGAGTAAAGGGTGGGAGGGCGAAAGGAAAGATGTCAGTCATATTTTGGAGAAAAAAATTATAGTAGTGGCTCACCAGAAAGTGTTATGGCTGACAGTCTCCATCATTATCTTATTTCTTTGTATCATAGTCTGTAATTAGAGGCAGATGATGTGCTGAAGAATATCTTTTCCACTATTTACAGAAAATAAGGAAGAACTTATTCAAAGCCTAGTCAGGTTTCCAAATGTCTTAAGTCCCGTGCGAATTTTCCCAAATATTTTATACTAAGAAAGATGGATAGGATTCTAACTGAATGCTATTTCTATGCTAAGAATACCTTTCTACTTCTATGCTTATATTTATCAGTCTCAAAAAAGCATATAGATGCCACTTGACAAGAAACATTGTGCTCATTTTGTGAAATCCTGAAACTGCTGAGGTACAATAATAAATTTATTTTATGTAGTACACTATTGAAAATTACTTCCTCGACTTAGGATYATAAACATCTATTTTATGCTCCAGCTAGCTGCAAGGTTACATCTCAGTTATGGTTTTTCTTCATTTATTTTTAGGCATCACTTTTGCTCGCACACCGTTCTTATTTATACGGGTATAATGTCATAACCGAAGCAACAGAAAAAGCTAGCCCAAGACACCTCAGAATCCCCTCTGCTATAAGAGATGAGATTTATCGTTCCAGGGTGAGCTCACACAAACACAATTACCATATGAACTGTCTGAGATGTAGATAGCATTGCCTAGGGCAATTATCAAGGGCCTCCTTACCTTTTCTTTATCATGTCCCCTACTGGATCRTGTCTCACAAATAATGAGACCACAGCAATCCCTGCAGAGCCATTGAGACAAGAAAATAATAGAAGCAGAAAGGATTGGTTAATCCTTTCTGTAAGTTAAAAGTTTTGCAATTTGGCACAGAGTTTACAGGCAATGATATAATGAATTTTGTACTTACATGATACATGATCTAAAAGGAAGTCCAAAAGTTAAGAGCATACATCTTTTGGGAGTCAGGTTTAAATTCCCAGGACTTCCAAGGAATGAAGAGTGAACAGCCTGACTACTGAAATATGAAACTTAGCGTTATCATCATGCATATCCATCACTTTTGTTTGTTAACCTATCTGGAATGAGAGCATTTGGAGGGAGAGACACGGTGAGCATCTGGCATGTACTAGAGTAGCTGAGACATCTTCAAAAGGACCATATTTTAAAGAGTTCATTCCAACAAAGATGAACTAGAATGGACTCCCTTAAAATATAATTCAATCATTAAGTCACTAATTTAACAAAACATGTGGAGTCTGTTTATGCCCTCAAGAAGCACTGATTTTATTATACCGAGGTTTAAACATAGCTCTGAGCCATGAGGACTCAATATATCAGATCAACTATTTAACAGCTGGAAGTTGGCACATGCAAATTTTTACCAGCTGAAGAGTTTTTCCAGTACATTTAGGTTTGGGCCCATGAGTTGCTCTTCATCTTTCAAGTGTCAGTTACTGCTCATAGAAGTCACTAGGAACAGAGAACACACATATCATGCAGGACCTCACTGCCTCTCAGTCACTCACCAGCCCATTGATGCTGTTCATGCATGCAACAATGCCCTTTGAACATCTGCATAAGTCATTTATTCAATGGGGTCAGTTAATCAGCAGGGTAGAAATCACTTCATATTATAAAGGATCATCTTACAGATGAGTTAAACCTCAACTAAACAAATTGCACCCAGATCACAGGGTCTTTACAATAAACCACCAAAGTCTTCATTTCTGAATGGAACTAAAAACCTGCATAGGAAAAGGAACATGTGTGGGGAAACTTTGAAACTCAGGGTTTCAGACCTGCCATTGAGTTAGCAAGATGTCATGTTGCAAACCCCTCTATGGCTCTCCTCTTGGGGTCAGCTGATGTGTAGGAACACAAGAGATCATGTCTTGCCACAGGACCTATTCCTAGAAATTTTTCATTCTCATCCTCCACAGAGATACCATGAAAGGTCCAAACAACCATACCAGCAATTCATATGTCAAAACTCTCCTCACAGACTTTTGAAATACATCTCCTGAGAGCACCATCCAGGCACTACATTACTGATGTTATTAGTGAAGTATTATATGCTGCCTATTTGAGATGACACAATTTTGTGTATAGTCTTTTATGAATAAATTATTCCTCTTTAGCTTGATGACTGGGGACCCATTAAAAATCCATATGGGGGATTTAAGTTAACTCCAAAATTTTGCAACATTTTCTGACTGATCAGACAAATTAAAATATTTAACTTGAGGTTGGAAAAAAGAAGCCAGAACTAAATCATATGGCCAAGTTCTGCCCAACTCCAAATTCTCATYGAACCCAAGCCTCTTCAAATAAAAATGCAGGGTTGGATTCATCTTTAGCACTAAGGAAGTCACTGCTGCTCTGCTTACTCAGTGAAACAGCAATACTACGGTACCAGAGTCTTGGAAGACTCACTACCTGTGTATTTCATAGGAAAGGATACAGCAGATGAAAACATCTGCTGCTTCTGAATTCCCCAAGCTGTTGAAAAAGAACCGGAACTGCTAATATTTAAAATTATAAACACACAAACATAACACTACCCACTCTTAAGGCAAGAAATGTCAAACTGAAGTTTTTAAATCTACATTCTCCAAATACAACATTTTATTAGTTACATCAGTATTATTAGGCAAAGCCAGCTGCTTGTCAATGGCTGCTGATCAGACTGAGAAGGAATGCCACTGCATCTGTTTAGGACAATAAATTAGAATCTAAAATAAAAAGAAATCTTACAAAATACATTAGCAAGTGTTCATAAATGGTCACTTGGACAAAAGTATACAGAAATCAGTGTCTATTTGACCACAGGGAGAGAATGAAATCTCTTGTATTGTAAGGAAAAGCATTGACAGGGAGAGGACAGGGGTGCTAATACACTGATGAACAGAACCAGGGCTAAGGGAAAGGATAGAGATGTCAAGTACGTCTGAGTGAGGAAGGCTGCTGCTACTTGGAACATCCTGGGAATATAGGGGAGCAGGTGTCACTTGTAGGGAAGCTAAAGAAAGGAGGGATACCTGCAGAGTAAGAGTAGAGTGTGTGTATGTGTGGAGAGAGAGAGAGCATTACAGGTGTTATGCCTTGTCTGGGAATGCTACTGGGGGGTGGGAAGAGTTGGCTGTTAATCCTAAAATAATACTTCTCTTATTCACTGGTGTGGGGCAAATACGACATGGGTTTTAATGTAGCATTTTTGCTTTAACTGTGCCTGACGGCAGAATTTGAGCCTAACTGCATGGAGGCACTGAACAAAACACTTTAAAAATGGCCTTTGTCTCAGGAAACATAAAGCCTATAAAAGCTTGCTGTTCTCAGAAAATATTCTGAGGAATGACAAATAGCACTGTGATCAAAATGTTGGTTTTTTAAAAGTCTGTATGTCCTTTCCGAATACAACCAAATCTTTCACAAAATTTCAGTCCACCACAATTATAACCATTTTTTTCAAAGAATYCTCACAGAACCACAACTCTTTCAGCAGACATACAACTCATCCAAGTACATGCAAACACAGAAGCGTAGTGGAACAGAAGAAATCACTCAGTAAAACTCCCTATATCAACACTGGGACAAGAATTTATTCAAATGCTAGGAAATTGTAACCCTATCTCCAAAATTTTCTTTTATAAATGAGATATCAAAGTCTCTAGCTTCTTTATAAGTTATATGGTAGCAATGAAATGAAAATCCCAGCRCCCTACTACTTAAGTTAGAATTCAACTTCAAAACCCTGGTGAAATTAAGCTTTTGTTCTTAGGCTTCCTCCTTGGCTGCTTCTTGTGATCGGCCCTGAAAGTTTCTAGAGCCCTGGTTATCTTTCCTGGGTTTAATCCAATCCTGATGGAGGCTGAGAGGAGTCTTTGTCCCATTCCTCCCCCGCATCCTATCCCAAAGGACTCTTCTAACCCGGACTCAAGCTAAGCTACACAAATGCAAGCCATTGACAGAAGTTCTTTTATACCTGAATTTAAATTACCTACTCTGTGCAGTGCATCATGATGAGCACCTTGCAAATATGTTAAAGAACCAGAGCCAGAGAAATTCTCAGCCTAAATACATTAATTGTGTTTGTCTCAGATGGATTAAGTGTACAGAAGAGGAGGCAGTTGTGTCTCTCTCACATACCAGTTTGCTATCTCTCTACTTTGAGTGGTTGGGCATAAGGCTTCATCAGTAGTCTATGTGACCATAAAATATTGACTAGAAATGGAAYGGATATGCAGGATCACTTTCATTCTGGCAGCAGAGTTATATCAGCATGGTACACATTCCCCTTGGTCCTCTCACATTCTCACACAAGATCAGCTGAGGTTTTTTACAAAGTACTTATCTAAAACAAATTTCCATGGATATCAGCAGAGGGAATGTAATTAAGCTTCATTGGTTATACACAGCAATACCTTTTAGAATTTCGCACTAAAATATCTGAAAGATAAAATCTTGGTAAAAAGTCAAGTGTTTCTTCCTGTTTAGAGAACACTGGTTTTTGCCTGGAGTTTTATCTTGAACAATAATTCTGCATTCAAGGTCAGATGTGACTCTTTTACTTGTAATCTTATTATCTTCYTAACACAGAAAGTAAGAATGTAAATAGGAAAAACTATGGGGCTTTTATTTAGAAACCATGCATTTTGTTGCTTGAGTTTCTGAATTGTCTTGAACCTAACCCAGCTTGTTATGAGCATCAGAATAGAAATCCAGCTGGKCAAAACCTTGTTGTACAGTAGTATGAGGTCATATTTTCAGAAATTCAGTTCATCTAGTCTGTAGTCTGCTTTTGAAAGAGTGCTAGCATGCCTTTCAAGGATAAGCATTTAGAAGTTTAATGATTCAGTCTATAGCAACAGGTTCTGTAGAGAGTTTGTACCTCATGTAGCTGTCCCCTCTGGCAAGATCCTGCCTGGTATTTGGTAAACCACGCTCGCATTTCAATCGCCTTTACTTACATTAAGGCGACTGATAACATCCTGTCCTTCTTAGGTGGATAACAAATGTGACTATATCTGCTCATATCCTTGGTTGTGCGTGATAAAAACTCTCATGTGTGTCTAGTGATTCAACTTGACTAGATGAATTTACAATGTTTGTGATTTCTAAATTCTCTGGCAAGGACTTGCATCTATGCCAGTCACCTGCAATGCCTGGTATCCATATGATCAGCTTCTCCAGTGTCACCCTGTTGTAAATTGTGCAAATAATAGAAAGCTTTTCAAATTACTTCCTTAGGCAATACTACAGACCTGGCCTACTGTTTTCAATAGCTATAGCAACTGAAATTATTCCTCCTGTAAATAAATAATTTTATTCTTGTTTTGTTTTACCTTTCCCCAGAACATTCTTATTAAATTTATATAAGCATCCCTCTGTAACAGGCTGATTAAAAGAGAAGAACTGCATTTCATCCTGAGCTCATGTGCAAATATTTCCTCAGTTAACACATCTCTCCATTCCCAGTAGGATTAGATCATTGTATGTCTAATATTTCATAAGAATTTGCTGCTGGTTTGATAAATTGAAAAGATGGCATCTTCTTTACCACGAAGTTCTTTGTCCCACAAAAAAAAAAAAAGGCCATACTGTAATAAATAATAAATACACAGTACAGCTTCCTAAGATAGATTCCAAGAATTTTATGTGCTGTAATTTAATCCTTAGAAAACCAGAGGATATTAAATGAACTAAACTGTCTTAGCCAGAAATCTCTGATTTGGGCTGCTCTTTGATGTTCATATCTGAAAGTCTTTGATGTCTTAAAATTGTTTCAGAAATTAGAAAAAAAATCTTGACTTTGTAAATCATTTTGTGATTACATAAATGACAATATGATGATGAATGGCACAGAATTTACAAAAATGAATCATTTCTCTGAATATTAAGTTAATCAAAAAGCCAAGACTGTCTAGTATGAGCTCCTAGTGCTTTAAAGATCCTTTGGCATTCCAGATGCACAATGAAACAAAAATAGTGTAGCCTTACTATAAGCACCTTTCCACATCTGCAATCCTGTTATATAATAAACTCTTGTTCTTTTGTAGCAAGATTGCACTGGTTCTTTTTTTCTTTCTTTTTTATTATTAATTTGAAACATGTGGGGAGAGGGTAATCCAGTAAGCCATAGGCATTTCATATCAGGGCTTTCATGCAATCACATGTAACGTCAACCATCTGGGTGGAAGCATAGATAGAACTCGCTTTATATCGATAGACTGTGAATGATAGCAAGGAGCAGAAAGAGTCGAGTTCTAATGAATATTACATATTTACTTCTACAAACATAGGCCCATTGATGGAATAAGCTGGTTTTGCTATTAAATAAAATAGCAAGCACTAGGCAATGTTTGTTGCATTTACAGCATTTCGAATGTATAACATTGTAAGTGGATGCAAATGGGTACATATGAAAAATAAAAGAGAGCAAGTTGCATGCATAAACATGTGTAAAAAGAGAGATTTCTGCCAGCAATGAATTTTTCTGATTGGTGAAAAAATGCCATTTTGAAATTCACCAAACTCAGTGATTAGGTAGACAATTAAAAGATAATAATTTAGAAACCAGACGTCTGCTTCCATTTTGAGCAAAGAGAAAGCATTTTCTCTGAAAACACATTCATTTATTGTTTATTTTCAAAGTGAACTTTAAAATTAAATTACAGTGTTTGGAAGAAAAAAAATTAAATAGACATCTGAAAGAAATAGAATCTATTTATAATTTTACCTTTTTGATGTCAGAAGATATCCTAGAGGAAAGCCTTAGGGATATAAATTCTCAGACTTACAGTAAAGGCATGCAATTTTTTAAGATGCATTATCCTGTATCAAAGTTTTTTGAAAACCTGATAAAAATTTAAGAGTTCGTGCATATGAAAGATTAAAACCAACAACCAATGCAAACAGTTAAAATTATTTACAGTCCTGTGAAATCCAAACTGCACACATGTGGAGTACTCTGTATGTTGTAAAAACTGCAGTTCAGTCTGGAATTCTGTACAATAGAAGTGGAGAGAAAAATATATGACACGCAATATCTTTGCCTGTAGAGCACAAATTAGTGAGTTTCTACTCTATGTTTAGGTAGCATATTATCTAATCATTAAGATAATTCTATGCTGATGTTTTCTTTTAATGTAGCATTCTAGGTGTTTATTCTCTGTTCTCTACAAATGACAGARTAGGAACAAATTCCAAGCTAAGAAACTGAACACTGAAATTATACTCTGTTTGCATGAATAGTTTTGTAAATAAGATATTAAAAGGCTAATCTTCCAGATTAGTTTTGTAGATAGTTAATAGTTTGACTGGCTGTTGTAGCTGCTTGCATGAGTAGTGAGCATTCTACACAGCCCCCAGCCTTCTGCATTCAGTACTTCATTTTAAAGAAGAACCAAAGCCATAAACTGGCAAACCACTTAATAAGTTCTCATCGAATTTGAAGTGAATGGCACTACTTCTGTATGGATATCTATGAACACAAATAAGTGCTTTGCCTTTTTGGTACTAAAAAGCTCAGACGTATTGCATCAAAATATTTTGCTGTATTTCATGTATATTTCCTCAGATGCCATGAATACRAATATATCAAAGAGCTTTTATTTTAACCTAAATGAACTCTTCRTGGAAACTTTTTCAGAAATTGAGGATAAGGGAACATGCCTTACACTCCTGTGGGGAAGAAGTGTGCTCTTTCAAAGGAAAAAGACAATAGGGTTCAGAACTCCAGATTCCAAGGATCAGAATCATAGAAATGCAGTTTGCAGGGGATATTTGGAGGTCTCTCCYACTAAAAGTTTACTTTTGCTAGGTAGCACTAGTTCAGGTAAGACATATCTTAGTGCTACCCTGCCTAGGAAGCACAAGAATGTTTCAGTATTGTACAACCTGTCTGGCAAAATTAGGATGTTTTTGTCATCTTTTTATCTCCCCTTCTAGTAGTTGCAGGTTGCTAGGTTGCTAATAGATCATTCCTTAGCCTCTTTGTCAGACTAAACAATTCCAGCTTCTTCAAAATTCATCACTGTCCCCTCTCTTTTCTTGGCATCCCTCAGATTCTAGAGCGCTTCAAACCAGGATTTGTTTTCCTTATACAGCTTCACCAGTGCCATCACAGGACAACAATAACTTCACTTGTTCTGCTCCCATGCCCCCCTGCCACCTCCCCAGATGTAATCCAACACATGGTCTACCTTCTTTGCAGTTTGCAGTACCGGTTTACATTCCACCTGTAGTCCATCGCAACCTTGTCATTTCCCAGCCTGCRTGGGTACATGACGTTGTTCTGACCCACATTCAGAATCCTCATGATGTTCATGTTAGTCCAGTTCTCAAGAATCCTTYGAATTAAAGTTTTCCAACTCTTCATGTCAACCATTCTTCATTATCAGTAATATCTGCAGATTTACCTGAGGACATATTCTGTGTCACCATCTAAGCTGTTGATGGAAATGCTGAACAATGAGTCCCAGTACCAAACCACAGGGTACTTTGCTTATTACCAACTGGAACTCAAAGTATTGATTCTACTACACCTATACTATGGTGGTAGAACAAATTTGCAATGCATTTAACAAACTGTTATTTCAGTCCATACTTCCTCAGCTTTCACAGAGAATCCTTTTGAGGACAGTGCCAAAAGCCGTCCTGAAGACTGGGTGTCTGCTGCTTTCCTCCTGCCTGTTCAATATGCCATCTCATGCAGGCAATCAGGCTTGTCAAGTCTGAACTAGTTATTCGTGATTGCTTTCATGTGTTTGAAGATGGATTCCAAAGGGGCATGCTTTACAGTCTTTACAGGGGCTGATATGCCCTAAAATTCCCCAAGTCCTCTTTTCATTTTTCATAAAGATGGACGCAGTGTTAGCCATTTTTGGTTGCAAGGGATTTCCCTGATAACCACAGKTTTTTTTCAGAGACTGTAACACTGCAATCTCTGCAGCCAGCTCTTCCAGTGGCCTTGGATGGGTGCCATCCATCTCCACTATCTTTAAATTTCTTTCAGTAATACTTACCCTGTTTCTACTGCATTATTTGGTTTCTGTCTCTTCACCAAATTACATTGGTCAACACAGAGGTGTGAGACCAGGCATTGCCTGTGGAAACCAAGACAAAACTCGCGAAGTCCACTTCAACTTCTTCTGTATCATTTCTCAGCAGCTTTTCTACCTCAACAAACTCACATTTTTCCTTAACTTTACTTTGCAACTTACTTCAGAGTCTTGTTCCATCACCTTTTATGCCCCTGCTTTTTTTTAGCTCAGACTAGATATTGGTCTGCATATTGTCTCTAAATACCAAAGAAATGTATACTATAAATGTGCTTTTTCATTTGTTTTCTTTCCACTTCTTGCATGTTCTCATTGCATTTCAATTAATCAGAAAGATTCCCATTTAGCCAAAAGAAAAACTAATAGGAGGTCTTAGATCAGTGAAGTGGCTGCATTAGGCTGCGCTGGTTCCTGATGTTCCAATCATCACTTTCTGACTTGTGAAGCTGAAATGAGAAAGGATTTCCATAGGTTGATGGACAAAATTGGCTTCTGTGTCTTCTTGGTGATTTTCTGTAAGCAGTCTGCTCAGGAAACATGAAAAGTAAGACGGGAAACGGCAGCAGGTAAAATCTGAAAATTCCAGGTTCCAGAAGGGACTCACTCAATTCTTTTGTCTTGTTCTCTCAGTCAGTGTTTGAGAACTTCTCCCAGCTGGGGGAAAAAAAAAAAAAAAAGAACTTTATTTTTAATCCTTTGACTTCTTGTCCCTTCAAAGCTCTTAGTTTTCCAAGAATTTTCTGCCARCCTCAAGACCAGCTACATAGCAATATGTCCTATCATCGACTGAAAACAGCACCTGTGGTTGTAGCTGCAGAATGGTATAGCAAATTTCTTCTTTTTCACCCCTCTGAGAATTACTTTGTAAGAGTTCTAACATGCATATGTGTGGCCAGGGGGAGATTTTGCTGAAACCATTGTCGCTGAAAAGAGCACCGGGTTAAGTATGTCTATTAGTGACTTTATGTTGTTACCTAGATTTGCACTTGGTTTAATCTAACTTATTAATTTTAGTTTAATTTTTGGATATATAATGATTTTGAATATTAAAAGGCTATTAGCTAGAATTCCCCACTCTCCCAACTTCTTTAAATCATTGTTTCTATGTTTGTCTTTGAATAATAAATCTAATAATATCAACTCTTTCAAAAATATACAATGCAGTTAAAATGTGGTTTAAAATATTCTGAAGAATTAACTGTATTGCTAAATATCAAATAAAAAATGAAAAAGAACAAATTATGTGATTGCTTCAGAATGCACTAAGAAACTCCCTTTCAACACAGGCTTAGAGGAATGACTCAAGAAATCCTGGGAAAAAATCTCTCATAGCAATAAAGGCTAAACCAAAACCACCATGGCTAATCTTCAACATCCTAGGACACTCCTTCTGACTGACTGCAGTGTACTAAGGTATATCAAGTTTTTGATTCACTGATTTTCTACCTGAGCTAACTTACATGAGATTATATGTCTTTTTTACAGAAAAATAGGAAAGAAAATAGATTTGCTCAATTATTCAATCTTTCTGGAACTAAAGATAAAATGGATTGTTCCATTCCTAACTTATTTTCTCTGGATCTGGTCTCACAAATGAGATAATCCCAGAGAGGTTTAGCTTTGAAAGCAAAAGCGAGTGATTTGACTTTCCATGAGTTTGTGAGCCAGGATTATCTACCAATTAAAGAATTAAGCTAGTAGACCAGACACAGTGGGTTTGTTCTTAGCTTTGCCACTAATGTATTTCAGTAACCCTATGCAAATAATTGACTCTGCTTCTCTTCAGTTTATCCTTTCACAAGGTGATATACTCACACATTTTGCTGGTGTGGTATTTACATGCCTATACTTGCAATTCAGACCCTTTCTACCAATGTTTGAATAGAAGAAAGTATGAAAAGACAGAGTAGCAGAGTAATATTACTTTCTACAACTCACTTGCTCTAGTGTTAGCAAAACATGSCATAGCCAGGACCCTGCATTTATGTGGGTAGCAGTAAATATCTGCMGGTCCTTCTTTATGTGTTTACATAATTGCACTTGTGGTCTGGGGATGTTTTAAATGCAAGGATGAAGTTGTCCATGACTCACAATGTCCTTTGTGCAAATTATATTGATGCTGCTGTTCCTCATTGTTAGCTTGGGGAAAATCCCTAACGGRGAGTGGGATTTCGTTATTCAGTAATTCTCTGAAGTTGGGCAAATCTGAAGCAAAGATGACGTGGGACAGGACATGGAGAAACTACATGTACATCAGTGAGTTTATAGAATAGGTGGACTATGAGTTCTCATTCCTTACTCTCTAGCTTTTAACATGCACTTGGGTGCATTTTTTTATTTATTATTTGCTTTCAAAATTTAGTATTTATATGTAGTTTTATTTGCTATTGTGCCCTCAAATCACAGTGTCCATGAGTAGCACTACAATAGTCACTATGGCTTTTAGGTTCAGCCTTCCTATGTTATATTTTCCCTTCACTGGACAGAATTTGGAATTTGAAAAACTAAAAACATTTTCAATGACAAGATCTTTGGGCTTCATCTGTGTGTGGTAGCCTTGCCAGAACTAGCTCTATCCTCCTACTAAATCTTCAACCTACTGGTGCAGTAGGAAAGGGTCCACCTTCCCTCCACACCACTGCCATCAAGGTAGTGTAGGCACACAACTCCTCCTTCCCCTTCTCCAGCTAGGCTAGGCCTTGGTTAGGTGCTCTTCCTTTTAAAATAAACTCTTTTTTTGGTCATGAGATGCATGAAAATTAATCTTTGTCTCATCTTCTTGTAATGCTAAAGTGTTCAGTAATATCTGAGCTTTCCCTCTTACTAGTCACAGAATAAATATGGAGGAAGATTCAGTCCTTGCCTGGAATATCTTCTAATCTAATATGTGATGCAAAGCAACATGTTTGTCATGAATCAGAGGGCATAACAAAGCCTCCCCTTTCTCTTCAAGTTGGGGAGGGGCTGGGAGAAACACTTCACCTCAACAGAAGTCATGTCCGGTCTTCCTTGATACTCCTGGGGTAGCACTTTCCCAGGTATTAACTTATTTAGTTCCAAAAACCTTTTCCTCATTCCTGATGATTATTGCCTTATAACTACTGATGAGCACCAAACTCTTTACTATGTCAATATTTCACTTTTGTCAGAACCTAAAATAGAAAATAGGAGGAAGGATAAAAAGTGATGCAATGACCCACCTAGAGGGAGGAGGAGAGACAGATTTAGTGTAGCTGTTCAAAAAAATCCAGTATCTTGACTCATTTTTATTTCTAATAACCTCAAAAGATTAGTATGTTATTTTACTTTTACCCAAAACCAATGAAATTGCAGTGTAGACACTAGTATCTATGTGTCAATGTATCTATGTTTCAATGTGTACAGCTACACTGAAACTTCTTTTTTAATGAATAGCATGACCAGGTTCCTGAAAAYGAGGTATTATTTTGTATTCTAATGAGAATAAACAAAGGTCGCTCCAATAATATTTAAAAACCTACATGTAAATTCTCCAGCATGTAGTGAATCATGCAATTGGAAAAGACAACCTTAAACCAGGTTTTGAAGTAGCCAAATGCTTACCTTGCCCAGATTTTTCTATCAAAATGGTAGATTCTCTCATCTCAGTTGGTAGTGAGCAACATCTTTCACCACCTTTGAAACATTTCCTAAAGAAAATGCAGATTCGGGAACATTCAAAACATTTAATCTCATACTTTAAAAAAATATGAAAAGGGAAAATAAGACAAATTAGTGTTTTCTATGGCACAGATTATTACAGATGTAGTAGACTGGCAAAGTTTTTACTGTGAGTTGATCATGAAAGGCATTATAAAAACATTTAGCATAGTTTCTTTCCCTACACACATATACATGAATCAAACAAATGGGTTAAAAATCATAYCATTTAAGTAAAGGGCTTTGGGCTTCTTTACCTTCTAATGTTAAACCTATAAGAAAAATATATATAACTAATGCCAGTTTGAGTAACTTTACTATTGCTATTAATATTTTTATTACTAATAACAATATGAATTGTACAAATCAATTACACCGGTATTGATGATCTCTTTTTATTTTGTAATCCAGTGAAAATTATTGTGTGTAAACAAAGCAACTGGGAAATGAACTGATTTCCTCATCCTTCAGAATACGAAAATTGCATATTTTTCATAGGAGTGTACTTTTAAATACCTCATATAAGACCTATCCTGCTAGACCAGACTACAAGTTATATGCCTTCCAATATTCTAGATTGCTTATACCTTTCTATTAATGTTGCCAAATTTCTTAATGATTCTACTGATGCTTGAGCATGGTAAATTAGTGCAGCTCTGAGCTGTTGTGCCAGACGAAGGCCTGGGGTTGGATAGCCCCAACAGCAAGTGAAAATGGGCTCTATGGTTAGAGAGAGAGAGAGAAAGAGGGCAAAGAGAGCAGTGAGAAGGAGGAGTTTGGGGGAAAGACCGATGAACCTCAAAAGGTGAGAAGACTGAAGCCCAGGAAGGCATGACTACACCGCGTTCCACATGGAAAGTAAGGTAACCAGCCTCTTTTCCTCAGTCTTCATTAGTAAGACCAGTTGTTCTCCAGGCACCCAGGCCTCTGAGCTGGAAGAAAAGGATAGGGAACAGAATGAAGACCCCATAACCCAAGGGGAAATGGTCAGCAACCTGCTACATCACTTAGACACACACACAAGTCTAAGTGTGTGGGGCTGGCTGGGATCCACCCAAGGGTACTAAGAGCGCTGGCAGCAGTGCTCTCTGTRCCACTTTTCATCATTTACCAGCAGCCCTGGCTAACCAGGGAGGTCTCAAGCTACTGGAAGTCATCAAATGTGAGGACCATCTACAAGAAGGGTCAGAAAGAGGATGTAGGGAAGTACAGGCCTGTCAGCCTGACCTTATTCTGGGAAAGGCCACAGAGAAGATCATCTTGAGTGCCATCACATGGCATGTACAGGACAACAAGGGGGATCAAGCCCATCAGGCAGGAGTTTATGAATGATCCTGCCAGCAAGTATCTGTGAAATCTYCTGTCAAACTATGTTACCTTCCCCCAGGTCCCAATGGCAGAGGGARGAGAAGATTTGGCTGCATAGTTTTAAAGGCAGTAAGCAGCACAATGGATCTAAAGATTTCAGCCCTGCCACTGACACACATGGGAATAATGTGATAGAACATAGGATGGAAACTTTCATTTTACAGCTCACTTAAAAAAAAATCTGGCAAATAGCAGTAACACTGGCGCATATTTTTAAAATTACATTTGCAGAATCAAACCTCTTAGGTTAGTAAGTAATCAAAGCTTACTCCATGTTGTTAATAAAAACCTGTTCCAGATATATATTAATAAATCACTTGATAAACATATATTACATATAATTAATAAGAAAATAAATATAAAAATCACATTCCATCCATGAACGGACCAAGTGCTCACAGCTGAATACTTTAATGGGATMTTCCTAAGGTTAAAAGGCTCTATAACACAAAAGGTCCCAGAAGTTAAATTCTAGATAACTCAAATTGGAGCTATCAATTCCAATTTACCTTATTGTTCTACTTGCCATAATTCTTCTATTGCTATTTGACATTTGTTCTGTTCCTGAGTTCCATTTGCAAACAGAAACARTACTTATTCAATCCACATCTACCAAACATATTGATATGGCAGCTGCTAAAGCATGAGAAATGTTTTTAAAAACTCATATGAGATTTTAAATCTTATATTTAAATCATGACTTATTTACCACAGAAAAAAGAAAAARGGTGAACTACTGAGCAAAAATAAGCAAACACTCTTCATAATATTAGCTACTTCCAATGTGTTGAATGGGAATGAAATGGAAATTCAGTTGGAAAGGTACTATGTGATACCGTAATTGGAGACCACTGTCATAAATATGCTCAAAGACACAAGGTGTTAAGAGCTGTTAAGAGGGAMCTATGAAGAAAAGAAATTCCATACCCTTAGGAGAATACCATAGCCAGAAGCTAGCAAGGCAATGGATAGTTGAGAAGCTTGACAAAGGAGACCTGTTTTCTGGAGATGAGTTTCAGTTCAGTCTCCTTGCTAGTTGCAGGAGATACACCTGTGAACTCTCAAAAAAAATCTGTAAATTCCAGAAAAAATAGAAAAAAAAAGGAAAAGGATGAATCTTGGTCCCACATCAAACATGCATTTATTCTGTTGATATATAAGCAAAATCTTCYCACAAAAATAGCTTTCAGACTGACATTTCCCTGCATTTTACAAATTGTGAGAAGCGGAAGAGAAAAAAGCATTAATTAATGACTCTAGTCCATAATTACATAACAATATAATTAAATAATTGTAACAAGGATTTGGAAAAATCTAGACTTCTAGGTAAAGAATGTGTATTTTATTGCATTCCATTTCAACARAAAATATTTATATAATGAAATCAAGATTAAAGAAGCTATGTTTGAATAACATTACATTTTTTCATGCATGCTGATAAAAAGCCAGGAAATTCAAAGTTAAGTTTGACATTCCAACCTTAATGCGTGTCCTGTTCTCAATCCCTCCCACCCCTAAGGTTATGATTAAGGAAAAAAGTATCATTCATAAAACTTTGCAAGCATGATGAATCCCATCACACCCTAACCACAGCTGTTCATTTCATTTGTCTCTGATTTACCCAAGATTAGAGTTTCAAACATTTTCTTTGTCATTTGGTCCCGTATGGAGAAATATCAGCAGTTGCTTCTTTAAAATCTTCAAATGATGTGTAATACCACTGTAAATAAAAATGAACTGCACTTTACTGGCAGAACATACCTAGTTTTATTAGGTTTTGCCCAAAATATTGATTTTTCCTAATGATTTCCTGTGTCAGGGAATAATGATGTTWCTGAATGTCACATTTTTGTCTGAGAGAGCCAAGTTGTGAAACCTGATCTTTGTGAGTAGGTGCTTGTATTCAAATTGGAGTCCTGTTAAAGGCAAGCTGCTACACAGGAAYGCATTAATACAGTCAGATGCACGTAGGATCAGTGCCTGAAATTACTGATAGGAWCAGACTGTAAAGCTTTGGCTCACTGGATATATTCTGGTTTTCAGAACAGAACTAGTCCCTCAGCTGAACTAGTAAGATGGACTTCACCTGCTTTGTGAGCAGAGATTTCTCACATATATCATTAACAGGAATAAAGTTAATTCTTAAGCTGTCTATACAGGTAAACTATTTAGGAAAAGAATTTGCGGAGAATTCTTACAGCCTCAAACTCTAGTCACCACGCTGATATACCCAGTTCTGTTTGCCTACGTACTCTGGATATACATYTTACTGGTTTGGGTTTTTTTGGTCTTTACTAATACACTGCTAATTCTAGAGTTAAGGCTCRCCCTRCAGAACTGAAGCCAGTATTTCCAAGCTTCTCCGACAGTCCMTCAGGAGAGACAGACTCCAAGTGGATCACAATGTTCACTACAGGCGCTCCTATCTCTGYGGGACAGAAGGTCTCCATCATAAGTTGATGCTTGGATAAGATCAAGCAGTTAGATAATATGAGCCCCTTTCCAGTATCCATATTATTTTTCTTAACTGATGGAGTTGAATAATTCTTTCAGCAAATGAGATCAGGGGAAGTCAGGCTGAGGTAACTTTGTCCTCACCTCTGTACGTGACACCTGTCTCTAGTGTACCAAAGGCTTTCCCAGATGTTTCACCCAGCAAAGCACTGGTTGCTCTGGTCTGTATTAGCTTTGACCTCAGCTCCTTTCTGGTTTTGTTGCAAGGCACTCAAAGAAGTACTGACTTTAGTCAGTTTCTAATTAATTTTACACTTTTTCTTAGACCTGCTTCATCTTCATGAAGGACTCAGACACAAAATCTTTGAACATAAACTCTATCACCGTCCAATGTTCACTGCCTATTTAACCTCATAATGCATTAAGACATTAGAGGACTCCTTTACTCTTCCAGTGATATCACATTCAATCACATTTTGCTGTGCTTTCATCTGAATACTATGGCATTCTTCTAGAATCAAAGAAGCAGTTTTCAACTAGCTTTGCTTAAATATCTCATTTTTTGTATTAATTCATCAGTGGTGTCCATAGTGCCTTCCTCTTCACCACTGATTGAGCAAGCAGCAGGATGAGATACTGTCCAAACTCTCTCTATTCCCTTGTGAGCTAGCTCCATCTCCACACATATTCTGTACTGATCTCGTCTGGCCTGCCAGGAACACTAGCTGTGAGTCCAACAGGACAGGAACTGCCCTGTGTTTTGAGGTAGTAAGGTCCTGATCCGTGGACATTGCTGCAATTTTAAGTTTAACAAGAAGATCAAACAACTGCAATGTCAATAATTTGAAAGAGATTTCATTAATGTGCCACAGACTCCATCTGTTTCTGTTCTTCTGACCAGAGTTTGAAAATGACAACAACTGTCCAACTATTAATGGATCAGTTAAAGGAGAGAAGATTTTTTCCATTCTACAAGAAAAGTGTAGACATTTTTTTCAGTTGCATATCTAACTTTTTGTGGTTTCCAAAGCAGACAGTACCTTTCAGGTGCTTGCTTAATGAGTCATATCTGATAGAGTACCTACATATTTCTGCATCTCAGGGTCACCACTGATTTCCAGTGAATTTTCCAGTAAAGTACAGGTCATTGCTAAAAGCTATAGCATCTCAATTAATAATTACAAGTTACCAGAGAGGCTGTATTTTCCTGTGTGATATTGTGGACAATTATCAACACAGGCACACAGCACACGAGGTGATAAAAGGAGTGAAACTATTTCCATTAAAGTGCACTGAGTTGAAATACGTGTTAACTTTGTTCCTGCAAAGGATATTTGACTTGTTATACGGGGAGACTTGTCAAGAGAAAATTATTTTCAAAACTGTTGATGGCTGGAACACAATTAGGGCTGGGCAGGAAAGGATATATATGTTTTTCTGATCGGGCTAATAGATCAGAAAAGTTGTTGTGGTTTGGGTTTTAAACACAAACCCTACATGAGAATCAAGAATCATGTTACAGATATTTCTGAAGAAGAATAATTTTGGAAATAGCTGCACAGTGGTTTGAAATTGTAGTCATCAGTTCTTAGCACCTCTAAGCATCTTGTAAGCAAAATTTTAATTGATAAACAAGTGAAATGAAAAGATAGGATAAGAGAGGAAGGATAAGATAGGATAAGTGAAGGAAGGTAGGAGCCATAGAGCAAACTACATTCTTATATAAAACAAATCTAGAACACACTGTGGATCGCCTAATCTGGTCTGAAAAGATTTTAGAGTATCAAAGCAGACTCTTATGAGAGTTAATTCTGCTTCTCTGACATTCATGCTTTGTCTAGGCACTGAAAATCTGTGTCTTGCAGCATTGGATATTCATTATACATTTCCTCAGCTCTATACTTTCCCCAAAGTGACAAAAATCACCAAATAAAAAAAAGTGACACATATCAGTGGTACCACAGTTCACTGAGTTTATTCTATACAATCTAAAAGAGTTAATATAAGAGAAAAATCAATATTTTAGCAAAAAATAAGGTGGAATAGAAAGGGATACAAAGCAGGAAAAAACCCCATTTGACAAGAGGATTCACCTTGGTAACAAGTCTTCATTTTCTGCTAGGGTCTCCCAGTCCTGTCTTAGTCCTGTGTTTATTGCTTCTTTTAAGAAGCGTTAATCTTTTACGGTTTATGTTATATTACTTTGTGATTCATAATTAGCTTGAAAAGCTTCTCCTTTTACATTCTTGCAATATAAAACTCTTCCAGCTCTGGTTGTCTTTGTAGTTTGTGTCCTGCAAAAATCTGCAG
This sequence comes from Parotia lawesii, assembly GCA_003713295.1. Lineage (NCBI taxonomy): Eukaryota > Metazoa > Chordata > Aves > Passeriformes > Paradisaeidae > Parotia > Parotia lawesii. Next base: position 1,467,759 of record RAHM01000143.1, on the reverse strand, counting down.
CTAGAGAGGTGACCAAGGGCTTCTTTCTGAAGACATCTCGGTGAAGGACAGATCTGTCCACTACTAAATGCTGGTTTCCTACAGGATGGTAAATTCGTGTGAAGTCCGACACAGAGGTGATGAGTTCACGTTTTTCCATTATTTTATTTCATTATCTGGAGTAGTTTTTATTTTGATAATTTTAAATTCTGTAGTGACATATCTTTCCTGGCGTTTGTCCTTAATTTATACCTCCATGTCTTTAAACAAAATACTTGCCACCTCACCTAAAAGGAGCCCAAGTCACGGTCCTTTGTGGGTCAGTCATAAATATATATCTGATCTTTCTTCCACCGAGTGTTTTTATATAACACTCAGCATTTACAGCTTTTCAACTTACTTTTGGATGCTCTCTGAGCAACACCTCTCTCAACAGATGCATTACAGCTCCTCCTTGCCTCATTGCTTCATTCACCAGGTGTTTTATCGAGCCATATTTGTTACAAATAAGCAAGTCTCCGAGCGGCTCTCTCCTTGCTCGCTAAGAAACCTCTCCGCCCTAGTAAGAACAAGACAGTCCCGCTGTTCTTCGCTATTTACCCAGCCGTAGGCAGGCCGCTGAAGCAGCCGCGGCACCGCCCATCGCTCAGCAGCGCCGGCGGTGGCGGCGTGACAGGATGGGGAGAGGCTGGCTGTCGGCCCGGAGGAGGGGGCGGTGGCGATGTCCCCCTCCGGTACCTGCGGTGCTGCCACGGCCACGGGGCCCGGCTGCCCCTCTCCGGAGCTGTCCAGCGTACCTGCGCTCCCGCGCACCTTCCGCGGCCCGCGCAGCCCGCTCGCCCCCGCCGCTGCGGAAGAGGGGACGGAAAACGACTTTCCGGCAGCATCTTCCCCAGGAAAGGGGATGCACAGTTCCCTCGCTGAGTCGTCAAGGGTGGCAAATCCCGGTACGCGGCGGGAAATGTTTGCGGTCCTGTAGGCAAACAGGAAGTATTTTCGAAGAGAGGCATCTTTTGGCCTCCCCCACCCACCACCTTTGATCTCATGGGCTTTGAAATCCCCTTAGAAATTAGAGACTAATTAGCCCCAAAGCGAGAGTGACAACAATGCATGACAACGGCTAATATTGTGTTTTAAGAAGGCAGCTCAGGAGTAATGGGCCGTCATTCCTGAGAGAGCTGTGTTGTACAAATTGTGCGCCAAAGAAAATCGATCCGATTCGACCTCGGTGTATCTGACACTGCCAGGGATTGCCAGGGCCGGGTTGTTTATTTAGGGAGAGTCTCTGATGCGGGAGGGTGAAGACTCAGCCCCTCTTCCAATCTCCCAAAACAGAAGAGAAACAATCTGCAGCTTCTGTCCTCAAGGAAACCTTGATCAAAGAAAGGTATTCACCGGTGTCGGGTGTGTGGGTGGGTGTGTTTTTGTGCAGTTCACGGCATTTTGCAGTATGTATCCAGCGTTATCAGTGCGTGAGCTCAAGTTGATTCCTCTGTGCTCTACCAAAGGTGTAAGAGCAACCCCTGCCCTGAGTAGGACCAGCTTATCCTCCTCTCACGGGCGGGAAGAAGGAGTTTCAAAACAAGTGCTATGAGATTGCCTGAACCGAAATGAGCTTTACGAAGCAGCCTTTTACTGGAAAGATGCTTGAACTCTGACTGAAGAGGATTTAGGGGGAATGGAGAGACGATTCCAACAGTTACTACTGGGAATGCAATACCAAGTCCCCTACAATGCTTACTTAGGCTAATGGAGGTCCTGTCATTCAGTTCCCATTGCGCTGGGATACAGGGTAAACATTCCCCTGCGACCCTCTGCATGCAGGTCCCCTCTTCAGGACATCATTAAAAGCATACATGCAATTGCCTGACATCAGTTGTCAGGCTGGCTCTCAGGGTTCAGAGATCCCGACAGAAAGCAGGAAAACAATCCCAGTGGAGACCAGGCTCTGCGGCTGGGGGCTTTAAGGAGGCTGAAAATCGTTTGGTTGCGGGTGTGCAAGAAGATACAAAAGTGCTCAGCAGGTAAGAGCGGAGGGTTTTGCCAAGAAGGAACTGTCCTTGATCGCTGTGACAGGATTGACTCGCTGGGGACTCCTCTCTCGGGAGCGTCCACGCGTCCCCGAGGGGATTGCCCGTCTCCTCTCATCAGCATCACGGCGAGAAATTTTACAGCCGCTCTTTCTAGTCCTGCTAATCCTGTTATCCGGGGGGTTATAAATATTAACGTCGCTTGGGCTGGGGATGGGGTCCAAATTAAGCCCTCTCTGAAGTACGATGTCAGCCAGCCTTTTCCCAGCCCGCCAGCGCCCGGGGCTGCTGGATGAGCTGCACGGCAGAGCCCCGCAAGTGCCCTGCCCGGAGGGGCTGCTGGGCGCCTCGCTGCTGGATTTCGTGGCCGACCTCTCCCTGGGCAACCCCCAGGGAGCCCCCGGGGCCGGGGCCGGCCTGGGGCTCTGCGAGGTCACCGCCGGGCCTCCCTTTGGGGACACAGTCCTGTCGCTCCGGGAGGGGATGGCCCGGGGGCTGCCCCTGGCTGCCTTCAGAAATGGAGATCCCGAAGACGAAGAAGAAGAAGAGGAAGAGGAAAGGATGCGCAGCACTTCCCTCCTGGACAGACCCAGGAGAAAGCGGGTCATCACCTACGCCCAGCGCCAGGCTGCCAACATACGGGAGAGGAAGAGGATGTTCAACCTCAACGAGGCGTTCGATCAGCTGAGGAAGAAGGTGCCCACCTTCGCCTACGAGAAGAGGCTCTCTCGGATAGAGACCTTGCGCCTGGCCATAGTGTACATCTCCTTCATGACTGAGCTCCTGGACGAATGCAGCAGGCAGGAGGCGAGCTAGGGAGCGCCCTGGCCCGGCGGGATGCGGCGGCGAGCAGGTGGCCTCGGCGCCTCCCTCCTGGGGAAGCAGAGCCGTAGCTCCTGCCTCGGCTTCTCACACCGCAGCCAGGACCGTGTAGGTGTGGGATGCAAAACCAGGAGCGTTCGGAGAAGGGTGCGCTGGGGTCGGGAGGGGTTGGGGAGAACATGGATGGAGAGGCTCAGTGTGTTGCAGATTTGTTAATATTTATAATTTTTTATGAACAGAAGGGGGGAAAAACTAAAAGGTCGAGGCCCTTTGGTTCGTGTTATGTTGCCTGCTTGCTTTAAAATCTTTCCAATTTGTTGCTTTGGAGAAAGACTGGGCCGGGGCAGTGGAGCCCTTCCAACGTGCAGAACGAGTTTCCAGCGGGTTCGGTTCCTGCCCAGCTGCCTGCCACGGAAATCTCGGCCTGTGCATTTTAACCCAGCGCTTTCTGCCTTTTAAAAAATAAACAACAACTCCCTTTTCTTTGAAATCCAGTCTGCCAAGTCCACGCCGTGTGTCACGGGGCCAGGGAAGCCGAACATCTGGACACAACCGCTTGTTGTCACGATTTTCTCCCCGGGAACGGCTCTGTCCTTGCGTGTGGGCGGCCAGCGCCGTCGCTCGCACCGGGCGGGAGCTGGCGCAGGAGCGCCCGGCCCGGCCCGGCCCGGCCCGTGGGGGCGAGGTGCGGCTGGCCGGGATGCCCCGCAGCCTTCCCGGCACCGGCGGGGCCGGCCTGGGAAGCCGTCTGCGCCCTCCTGAGAGAGAAAACTTGTGAGTTTATGGGCTTTGGTTTTGGGGACGTCCAGCGGAGACGTTTTCTCTCTCTCTCACGGCACATCCCCCTACACACACACACACGTTTCATCTCTGCAAGGAATAAAAATAATGAAATACATTCTGAAAAGCCTGAGCGGGGGGAAGGGGGGAAGCCCGAGGCAGGCATACCCCGGGGATGGGGACAGGGTCCACCCTGGSGATCTCTTTTTAGCGTTACCTATTGATGCCTCGCGGGCATCTCTGAAAAGGGGCGAGATGCCGGGAGAGCGGCAGCGGCGGCGGGTGACCGCGACCGGGCTGGGAGTGGGGCCCAGGGTCTCCCCTAGAAGCCTCTCCGACCCGTCCTGATGTGTCTCTGCCCTCCCTTGCCGCTCCCCTCYCCACTTCTCTCTGCTGCTGGCACCTTCCTTCGCTGCTGCCGGGAAAGACCTGGATTTCTCCCCGCGTTCGCAGCAGACGGGCAGCAACCATCCTGCTCAGAGTCCGGTCCACCCGCATTAAACTGCCCATTCAGGGCAGTGGTTCTGCACGGCTTCGTAAGACAGCTTTTATCTCCACTATATAAAATTACAGTGATACTAGTGAAATCAAGATTTATCCTGGATTCAGGCTAGTATAGCTAGGACCCCATGTCTCTTTTATTTCTTCTCTCATGTTTTATCAGCTCTGTGGTGATTATTCTTCTTTTCCTCATTCTGTTCACTTTAATATTATCATGAGAGGTCTAATATCCTGTATTAATACTCTAATATTCTTTCTCTTTTCACTTGTTTCCTTGGTTTCTTTTTCTACTTGTTTTTGTTGACCTCCCTGACTCCACAGATTGCATCTGCTCTCCATTTGTCAGAATGCTTTTTTTTCCAAGAGGCAGTTGGATAGTTAGCGCAGCTGGATCCTTTCTAGGAACTGGGGGGTTTCACCTCCTCAGATGGTTTTGTGTTGTTTTGGGGGTTGTTTTCTTTTTTTTTTTCCTAAAAATAAAACGAGAAAAGGAACTACGAACGAACAATGTTCCAAAATCAACAACTGTTCACATAAMCCAATCTCAATTTAGTTACCATCATCTCAAGCAAAATGACGAAGACAAATTCTGTAAGGACAATGAAATATGCAATTTAATATTCACTTCTTACCATTATTTCTCTATGATCTCTCACAGTATGATTATATAACTTTTCATAATTTTTCTTGCTCATGTCATTGGATAAAATTAGAACTCTATAGCACATAGAGCCTTAAGTTAGGAGAGTCATAATGTAAACATGTCTGTAACAGATAATTCAAAAATTATTGGTTTTCTCTTCTTGGTTTAATAACAAAACACTGGAATTTGTTCAAGATTCAAGTTTTTTCATACTTGTGTTAGACACTAGAGAAAAGCAGAAAGAATATGTTACATTTTATTTTTAGACACAAATGGATCTTGCATTATGAATCCTGATTTCTAATGGATCACTGGAAATTTTGCAGCATTACAAACAGTAGCAACATTCGTATATGAGCCACTGGYACTAAAAACATTAAAAATTAAAAATGCAGTTGTGGTATAAGCCAATGAACACAATACAGAAAAAGCATAGATAAAATACCAAGATGCATTTTGAGCTGCCCCTGGGCCACACATTGATTTATAGGACCTGAGAACCGGATAAAATGGGCTTTATTTTTTTGTTTGTTTGTTTCATGCTTTTCCAAAACTGATGAAGATTTACCAAAATAGCAGGCTAAATGCAACTTTTTCCAAGGAACTAGTGTTAAAGCATGTCCTTGCACTCATGAAGAGCTCAGTGAAAAAGCAAGATGCCATACTAACCCATCCCTTAGCCTCTGTGGATGTGTCAAAATCCTGGAAGCTTAGTCTGGTAAGAATATAAACCAATTATGGAAACATTGCAGGCAAGCTCCTTGCTGGAGTGCAATCCCATCTCCCTCAAATAACGAATCTGTGGGATCCTTTCTCCCCTAATCCTTGTCTCAGTCCAAGAGAGCTGCATTCTAGTCTGTGGAGTCAGTACAGTACAGCAGCCTGTCAGGCTTGGGAAGACAGGGAAACCGAGACCCTAACAGAGTGCAAAAGTGCTGCTAACTTCAGCAAGGCTTGGATTTCACCCCCTRGAGTGAAAGGCCTTCCTTTCCCTTGCTCAGAATTCCTGCTGCCACCAAGGCTGAGTCCAGCTCCTCGGTCTCCCCAAAGCACAGTGCCATTATCACCGCATTAAGAACAAAAACTGACAGTGTCAATTACTTCTGGGAAAAGATAATAAGGGGCTTTTTAAAACCTTAGAGCTGTTTGATCATAGCCCATTTTTAGATCCTGGTCTGAGGCTGGTTTGTTTATGTTCTCTTTGGCCACTGAAGACTGACTTTTGGTAGAAATTTGAGTTCCCTTGAAGCTATCATGTTACAATTAGTATTCAGACATGTAAACCAAAAAAATAAGACTAAATGAAATCATATTTGAGAGACATTTCGAAGCTTTCGAAGAGAAGTATAAATAATCAAATGATTTTGCAATCTCTAGTTAGATTGATCTTGTTTTACAGCTGATGAACCTGAAAAGAGGTTTAAGCAAATTAGTGCTGGAAACAGAACAAAATATTATGATAGCACTGCAAACTTCTGCATCCACTCTCTGATCAGCTACTATGGCCCCATGATTGGTGTTTATTATCGCATTTGTCAGCGTTTTCCATTATAAACACTCAAGTGTGGAGGGTTTATAATTCAGCTATAAAAATTCCCTCTAGGACGAAACTTGATAAGTGAAATCTTAGTCCAACAACACTTTTTTTTTTTTCTTTCACAAACTTGAAAATAAATTAGTTTTTGAATTCATGGAGGTACTAAGCAAAAGTAGTGGAAAAGTGGCTTTGATTTTTTTTTCAGATCAGTTTTTCCGATTCTTCTCAAAAAGAATTTCTATATGACCCTTGTGGTCCTTTCAATTAACTTGGACTTCTGTCTTTTGGTGTTTTTTGGGGTTTTTTWAATTAAAAATAGCTAAAATACTGAAGCTTAAAATGTGACTTCTGTGCATGCCGGGTCCCTGTTTTCATAGGAATTTGTTGTTTTACTAGGCTTGAACGCTACTAATCTGCAACAATGACAGCCAAGCTTTTCTCAGTAATACAACAGAATAGTTACAAGGATGGATAGGTGTGTTGGTTATGCTCTTTTTGTAGTACAGTAAATTGTTCCTTTTTCTAAAAATTTGCTAAATATAATCACTTCAAATTATTTGCTCTTAAACTTAGCTCAAAAAAATACTTGTTTTGGATACTGAGATGAACTTCTGTCACAGCAATGTATCCAGAATAAAAGAATGGACAGAATAAAAATATTCAACTGCAATTGCCTAGAATTTTAGCTTTTTAAGAAGTGCAGCTCAGATATTATTTTTAAAATTGTGTATCATCCAAATTTTGCTTGTCCCCTTCTCTATCCTAGTTTCAGTGTTTACCTTTTGTCTGTCTGGCACTAAATTTTAAGCCCTTGAATTTTTCATAGCTACTACTCACTCTCCTGACCACCAGCTACAGTCTAGTTCAGTGATCCTTACACACCCGAAATTCCTATTTCTTCAAGGAAGTCAAAATCGGGGAGTAATTCTGTTATCTTTTGTAGTACATTTTTCCACATTAATACATACTTATAAAGACTGCATTATATTCAAATTGTTGTGTGCATTATATTATCTTAGTGTGGCTTTTACTGCCCTCGAAGGCTTCAGTGGCACAGCTGTGCCTCAGACCATGTCCTCCCATGCTGAGGGATTTTGAATGGTTCCCCTTGTTGCACTGCAGAAGGACAGGCTTCACTRTTGTCACACACGGCTTTATTTCAAACAAGTAATCGGGCACACCGAGATTCAAGCCTGTGTATGCTTTTGTCATAACTCTGCCATAATTTCAACAAGAGAGATAAAGAGTATCCTGTTGGTTTAACTGTCTCYCCTTAGCTCTGAAAGCAGAAGAAAGATAATTATTTTCCCTGTAAGTTCCAGATCCATCTTGTCTTTCTCCAAGCCTTACAGGGGATCAAGGACAAGTAGTACATTTTATGATTTTCTGCACAGCAAAGAGGAACTCTGTGAATGGGTTCTTCAACATAAACACATGCACTGAGAGAAGAAGTTAATTCAGATGTTATTTCTTTTTATTTCCAGCATTGTTTACTTAYGATGCAGTCTTTAATCTTGTTAATGATTCCAACTTTTGAAACTTAGAGTTATCAGGGAGAAGAGTGGTGGCTGTAGAACAAAGGACACAGGAACAGATATACCACAGGAACCACCATTACTGCTTGAATATTTCGGGTTCACATGGGATAGATGATGTCTCTGATCTCACTAGAAGGTAGTTTAGCAAAGACTTTTAAAACAACCAATGATTTATTCATTAATGACCAATGACTTGTTCATTATTTTGTGTGGCCAAGATGAAATATCATATAAAGATCCCGATGTCATTGTTGAAACAAAAGTTTTGACCTGAAGCCATAGCCATTATTTTGGTGTTTGGTGAAATGGAGGTGTGCAGCTCCACCAGCCCTTCGCTCTTCAGCTGTGAGTAGTGATTACAGTGAGATTATTGCTCATATCCAGTGTTGCTGGGAAACTATATTACATTTTACAGTGCCCTGGGTTTCCTACTYGAGCTCTTAGGGGCTTGGCAGGGCTGCTTCCACGTGGAAATGTATGTAAAAAAGGCACTGGGCATTGCTCCCAGAGCCCTGCAGCAGGAAGGGGCCATGCTGTCTACAAGGGGTGTTTCTGGGTAAAGTGCCATGTGCACCCTAAAAAATATACCAAGGGACTAGAAATATAAAGAAAAGTTTCAATAAACAGAAACCTTTGCAAATGTAAGGGAAGACTCAACAAAGCCTTGGCACCCTGCTCCAACCCTAGACGTGGTGGCTCTTTGAATTTGCCTTTTAACCCTCCATTGCTCTGCTCCCCTCCCTCCTGGCAAACAGAAGGCCCTTGCACTACAAAGAATGTCTCCTTTAGAATACATTTATTTGGRAAAAGAATGCAAAACCTGATAGAGCTAGATCCAGCCAGAGCTCAGCAGATTTCATGTTGCAAGTGTGCTATATTTTCTATTAAAGCTGGCGCCAGCGATCACTTTCTGCCATTCAGTCCACTCCGTGTGGTTGTATATTTTCTTAATGAGGATCTGAAATCAGCCTCTTTCACTTAACTGACAGTCTGCCAGAATTATGCCATCTTTCCAAATGCAGAGATCATATGATCCATCTGTTGTCTGCAGCCATGCACGGGAAACATTTTCCAAAGAGAAATGTGGGTTGGCCCCAAAAGTATGTAATTATCCAAATGCTGAAGTGTTTCAGATGTTTCAAGGTGCTCTTGGACCTGATCTTGGCCATCGAAGCTCCTATGAAGTCTTTTAGAATAATGTACATAACTAAGTCATTGAGTCGCCAGGAAATTTTCGTAGTACAGGAGTAATTTTAAAATTATTTTTAAATAACTTCGGGCTGAATCAGATATTTAGGCCTCAGCAACATCATCTGGGGACATTTGTGAGTACTAACAATCTTAAGTAGTTCACATTTTTGCTGTTAATACTATGGTATACAGTACAAAATATAAAGAGCATTAAGTGACTATGCAGAAAGATGTTTTAATCTATTTTAATATTTTTTTAATTATATGGTAGAACACTGCAGTAACTCTCCAACATCATTGACTCTCATAACTCTGCAAACTACCAGATGCAAAAGAAGTTGTAAGATGATGAATAATAGTAATGGAGAAAAAAAAAAAAGGAAAATATGATTGAGAGACTGTAAAATGAAGAGCTATCTCAGATCTTTCTCTGCCTTACATGAAGGCGCGTGGAATTCATTTCATATTACATCTGACTCAGTTTAAATTTTCTTTGCAGATATCTTGAATGATGCCAACAAATATGATTAAACTGACAGTTTAGGCCCTCATCAGGTGCCACCTCCTTGACGTACAGGACCCAAATTTTAACCATGAGTAAATGGAACTTTCTCTGAAGTACTGATAACTGTGCTCGAACTACTAAACAAACCCTTGGTAAGATGGACTTTAAGTCCTATTGCTGCAAACACCTTTACCAGCCCCAAGGTATTAAATTTGGAAACATGCACCTTTATTCTGTCAGCTGTACTTGGCTTGACAACAGCATAAGTCAGTTCTCACTGTTATATGTTTCAGACATCCAGGAACAGAATAATTTCAGCATCCCCTCCCAGATGACAACTGCCRTACCTACGGACTGAACCACATCATGCTGAGGAAGTTCTGTGGTGTTAATAGCATGTGGTTTGCCCATGGAGAGAAATAAGTGCCACCAAAGCTATAATGAGAACACAAAGAATTTTTCATATTTAAAATGTGCAGGCATATCTCCTGAAATACATAAACCAAACCAAACCAAACCCCCAAAAACCCCAAATGAACAAACAAACAAACAAACAAACAAACAGACAAAACAAAACCAAAACAAAAAAACCCCAAAACCAGATGAATTTATAATCTTGTTTTTGAGAGCAGTTGAAACATGAATCTGTAGTGTACCATTGGCCAAATTATTTGAAAGAGCATAAGCCAAATATTTGACTGGAGAGCATTTTGGAGTATAAGACCAGTGKTTTTTGCCTTCAAGCTGGAAAGACATGCTAGATACCTGAGAAGGACACAGCAAAGGAAAAGTTCTAATGACATCTACTTCAATCCTGTTACAAAACACAGTTCTTGTGAAGATATGGGTCACTAGAAATGTTTATTGTRAGGGTTTCTGAACCACTTCCATAGCACATAAACACCAAATATCACCCCAAAGATGCAGTGTGACCTCAGACATGAAAAGAGAAGACTTTGTGCCCAAAGTATTTTCTTTCGCTGAAAACATCCAGAGACACATTTTCAAATGACAGAAAGTCGACACAGAGATTGGTAATGAGCATGGTGGAAACGCAGGTGACACCGTGGAAGTTTCTTAGTGAAAACCTGGGGAAAACACAAACCTATATTTGCTGTGGTTTCTTTCCACTCCATGTATAATGCTACTACTGCCTGCACGGTGCTGCTCCCCTGCATCTGTGTTGCAAATGGGGTGATGCTTATCTGCATCATTTGTGGTGCCACAGCTGTCACTGAGGAGCTGCTAATCCATTCCCTTCAATTTTGATGCCCTTACAGTAGCACCTATTCCAGCACAGATTTCACATGCCATTTTCAAATGCTCTTGAGCAAAGTTTAATGGCAACTTTTTGTCATATAATATTTTGCTAACTTCTATGACTTAAGGAGCAGCAGAAATCATTTTTTCCTCATTGAACAGTTTGGGAGGCACRTGTGTGAAGAAATACAATGCCTCCCATTCCCATAACCACAAGGAATGAAAAAGCATCTTCTACCCCTGTATAGCAGTGTAGCTTGTTTCTGATATGCATTAGGTCTGTGGGAATATGAAGGGCTGTTTCTTGCAGTAATAGCTGAGTGACTGTATTGCCTTTTTTCCTCCTGTCTATATGCCTTTGGGTTGGCCCCTTACCCTTAATGTGAGCAATTATGAAGTGCTTCCTATCATACATCTGATTTAGCATTAAGAACTTAATTTCCCAACAGTGCATCTAATCTTTAAAGATGGTTATTTTTCTTCTTTTTTGGATGAAATTTGCTACCCACACTGAATTCTGTGAGGAAATGGTAGGACTTAGACAGTTAACCTGCCAGCTACACTAACAAATCAGATAGTTTGACATCTAGACCAGACTATTAGATCCTGCAATGAACTGACAACATGAAACCACAGATGGAAGGATTTGGTGTTGCAAAATTTTACCTGCCAAGTTGGAGGCTATGTTGTCCTCTCGGAAGAAACAGCCCATTCTGGGATGCATCCTCAAGAAGGAGATTGTGGCAGCTGTTTCACTTTTTACAGCAACATGACACAGTGTTATAGGAAAGAAAATACAGAGAGTTATCTTAGTYGATTGAAATTAAGCCAAATGACAGTGTGCCATACCACAGCCACTCAATTACATACGTTGAATGTAGATAAAGTTGTAGTTACCCATAATGGACTTTGGCCAAAAGACAACATCATGAATCTTTTCAAGACACTAAAGGATTTTCACTGACCAAAACTTTAACATGTTGGCAGATAACAGCTAGGTTGAAGGCCATTTGGGGATAACAAAAATAGATCATAAATGTCACTGTAGATAGCATATGGCTGTAAGCCACTGAAATGTAATTGATCAAACTTCTATCTGTTTGGAAGGAATGATGACCATTTCACTGTCAAATAATCCCTATTCAGCAAAAATTCCTGCAGACATACGTCACTCAAATTGCTCAAACCTCTGATACAATGATTACAAGGAAGCAGTGCAGTAAGCTCTGTGAGGCTGTAGCTTGTTTTAATACTGGTTTCTTTTTTATTAAAATGGATGCTCTAAACACTATGCATTGYTGTAGAGAAAAGGATTACTAAATGAAAGTATAAATTCACTGTTTTGAATTAAAGCCCTTGCTATATTCCATTGCACATCTTCTACTTTAAATTAATTACAGCATCTTCTGTTGCCCAGAGCTGCATTAGTCCTTTTGCAAAGTGTGAAAAGCAAAGACTAACATTAGATCAGACATTAGAAAATATCATAAATTGCTCAAATATGAAGTGAGACATAAATCTGAACATATTTTAGAGTCAGAAGAGTATTTTGAAACTAAGTCTCTGCTCTGACTTTGAAAATCTGGGCCATATCTTACTGCTTAGGTTCTAGTCCATATACGTCCTACTGAGATCAAAACATCCTTACACTTACTAGGTCAGCAACAACATTTCTAATATGCAGCAAAATGTGGATGTTCTGAACACTGAAAATTAATTACAACCTTCTTGAAAAGGATTATTTTTTTAATAATGAAAAATTCCACAAGTTCAGCTAAATATTAGAGAACAATGATGCTTTATTCCAAAGGCAGCCTTTCTTGCATATCTCTTATGTAAGTCCCATCATAATTTTTATTTTATTTAATTGACCCTTTTTAAGACTTGATCCAAAGCCCACAGAAACAGTCTCCTTGACATCAAAGGATTTTGGACCAAGTCCTTAATGAATGTAAGCACAAATGTTCTAAAAGGAGAAACAAATATTTCTCTGCTTCTGACATGAACTATTTTTAGTGCTGCAAGGTCAGATAGTAGATTTTGGCATGAGAATGTTTGATATAGATACTTTTCAAGGCAGAGGCAGTACAGTATTTTGCATAAATACAAATACAGATGTTTTGGAGGTCAGAGTTCATAAATAGTCAAGTATGTACACAGATACATGAACAGTGAATGTGTGCTAATTTACTTTAACAGATCAATAAACTACTACCTCTCTGGAAAATTGCCTTTGGAATTTGGTAAGCAAGATTTGTGCTCTAGACCAGCTTCATTGTTACTACTATACGATCTCTGGTCAGAAAATAAAACCGGGATGTGGACCTATGGACACATCAGTCCCTTGTGAGCAAGGTAACCTAATCATCATCCTATATTCTGGAGGAAAGAAAATGGGATTGGGGCTGTAAAATGAGGACTAATGATGGATAGCAGACCTTTAGGCATCATAGCTGATAGCCTATAGCCCAAAAAATTATAGTCTCCCCAAGTAGAAAGGTATATGTAAACTTCGATCCATGCTGACTGCCTTTTCTGAAAGGAAATACAACCTGGCAGAGATGGAAATAAACCCCTGCTCCCTCAAAATTTCTTCTAGCTCTGAGCAGGTGTCCTTAGAAGTAAGGTAATTGTGGGAAGAACAAGAAGGGTGTTCATTTCTGTGAACCTTTCCCCTCCAGGCTCACCACCTCTGCATGGCTACAGCCAGCCCCTGTGTGGTCTAGGGCCAGGCAGAGAAGGTGGATGGGTTCCAACTTGGAGACCTGGCATTTAATCAGCCTACTAATCAAAAAAAAAAAAACATTTCCTTTGCCCAGGAAAGCATAAGTGTATGTTGGGATGACCTTCCATGCCCTTTCCCTCACACCAGACTTTGCTGCCCACCTATATTCATTATGAGTTATGGTTGCTTCTCACAYGACCTTTCTTTTCATCTTCATCTGTGAGATTCCAAGAGCACCTGAAAGCCTAAGGAAAGAAGACCACACGCAGTAGGAAGCACAGGGGGGATCTTTCCCAGGGTTGCAGACATGGCTAACAGGGTAAAAGCCCACTTCCATGCTGCAATTCTGGCTCTATGGCTCTGATTCTAATTGCTTGAGCTGTAGGGAATTTGAGTCCACCCAGAAGAAGAAGGCTTTATGGAGTGCTTTATCCATCACCTGTGCTGGAGGTGCACTCTCCCCCACCTTGGAAGAAAAAAGAATTTGTGGCTAAAAGGGCCTGAAGTTTTATGGAGTTTCCATGGGCCAAGTGTACTGAAAGATTGAATATATAGATTTGAGTAATGTGTGAGAGCAGGAAGAATACAAGAAAAAAAATATATTTATATAGCTCAGGAAAGATGGAAGAGATGGAAAAGAAAAGAAAAATCAAAGAAGCTGAAATAGCCAATAAGCTCCATTACTAATAAAAATAACTATTATCCCCTGGAGTGTAGATAAGATTGTTTTACTAAGAGGTCTTTTCAGATTTAGATGTGAAACCGCATAAACAAGACCCAGAGCCATAATTAGGGGCAGAGCTCCACCACAGCATAAGATATGTTGATGTCATGTGATGGGAAGGACTGGTCTTGTCTAGGATACATGAGAGGATACCACTCAGGCTTCCACCAAGGTACTTTGGATCTGCTTAAACAGCCCCATCCACTGCCACCAGTTAGTTCTGGAGCTGAATAAAGATTTTATACAAAAAAAACGTGTTGCAAATAATTTCAGCTCTGAATTTTTTGGGAGACCTGTGTCCTCTGTGGGGTTGCTGGTTTGCTAATAGGATATAGGTATTTCTCGGCCTTGCGTGGAATCGAGAGCTGGGAAGAGAGGATGGATGCAGGAGATGCCGAAGGCCGGTGCGCGGGGGGCGCAGCGCTCCCTGCCGCCGGCCCAGAGCCGGGAAGGATGGGCGACGGGACCGGCCGCGCACTGGGGACACTGGGAACAACGCTGTCACATCCTTTTATGGCAGCAAGCTGCTAAGACTTTTACATGAATGGCCCCGTGACAACGAGCTTAAAAATTAACTAAAAATCATTGTAGTAATTTTGACAATGGAGCTGACGCTCTAGAGGAACTCCGTGTTRTCCATCTCTTTTCCAGAGCTTCCGAACGAAGGGAGTGTCAAAGCGCCGGCAGCTAGAAACACACCCGTGGGAAGCGTCCTTATGCCCACGGAGGATCCGTGCGCCGGATCCCCCCCAGGATCCGGCAGGGCCGCCCCCCGGGTGGGCAGCGGCGCTGCGGCGGCGTGGGGCCACCTCAGCGAGAAAAAACACTCGGGGCTCGCTGAAACACGAGCGAACAGACCCGGGAGCGGGCGGGCAGCACCTCACGGCCGCGAAACTCGGATGACCCAGCCTGACGGGGCTCGGGCTGCCGCAGGAGCACGGCGGGTGCCCGCCCGGCTCTGCTCGGGGCGGGAGCGACTCACCTGGGAGCCGCAGCGGGGCCGGCGGGGAATCGTGCCCTCCGGTGGCCGCCGGCCGCACAGCCCAGCCCGGCCCGGCCCCGCAGAGCCGCCCCGCAGCCCCAGCCCCGCCGGCGCGGCCCAGCCACGCCGCGCCCACCCACGCCGGGCACAGGTAGGGAGGACGAACGACGGGAGATGCTTGTCAGCTTCTCCGCATCCTTGGTTGCATGAGCTGCCGCGGTGATCGGAAGGAAAAGAGAGGTGAAAGAAGACGAGAAACGGGTCCGGCTCTCTCTCTGGGAGGAGATCCTTTTTATGTTCATTCTGCCTGTTTGCTGTTGCTGTGCAGAAATTTGTACCAGGGCACAGTGAAAGTTCTCAGCCTGTTTCACGGTGGAAAAACACGGAGCGAATTACAGCATAAACACCAGTCTGGAAAGTTGCTAGGTGCTCCTCATCCCTTTTGAAGGGATATGGTCCTGACCAGGCTTTCACCTAGAATCCATAGGAATTAAAATACCTGGCCATGGAAACTAGTAGGGAAACTCCAGTTGATTTCAGTGGTCTTGGAAACATAAAGATGAAACTTCTGAGGAAACACCCAACTGAATGCTTCGGCATCAAAAACACGCAGGCAGGCTGTCTCTAAGTGTGCATGTATGTAACACATTGCTCAATATCCCAAGGAACCACCAGCAGTGAGAGTTTTACCACAGCGAACAGCCTTTGTGAGCTAAATTACATGTGTATGTGCTTGCTGTGTTGGGAATACAGAACAGCCTTATTGCAATCCAACTGTAATTGGTGTGTATGCACAATCTGTGTAACACATTGGTGATGGGTAACATTGCAGTTGTAACCACCAGATCTTGAGCACATTAGCTCTTAAATTTCTGCACTGATTTATAAACAGGCAGACAAAATCGGGCCTTTCATTCATTCTTAGAAATCAAGGAAAGAAGCAACCTTCTGACCTACTCCCCTCAAAAGCTTTGATTTTTCTGCCTGGCTAGGGCAGATACTGCTCGTCTGATCATCCTGTGAGTGTCTCAGCATGGGTGCCTACAGTTAATGGGTGCCTACAGAAGGGTTGGAATAAAGTTGGGGGCATCCTTTACAGCTATTTCCCTGTGATCAACCATGACCACAATGATCCTCACAGACCAGCTTACTCCTCATTTCTTCCTCCCAGGAGTTTGTCATTTATTTAGCTCTGTGTTCACAGCCATATCTGTAATCTACATGGTTGCTTTACCAGCATTATAACTTACTGCACAGGTGACAAAATGCTGGAGTGCTCTGGGTCCTGCCAGTGCTCCATGTAAGAGCTCATTCCACAACACATATTTTCCTGAGCTGAGGTTCAGGGAAGCTTGCAGGAATGGACCTGGAAGTATCTCTAGAAAGGCCCTGGATCTGTTTGCAGTTTTGCCTGCTACCACCAAAGAGTAAAACAGGGTTGAGATTCTGCACAAGGAGCCAGAAGAGTTCTTTACCCAAGCCATGTCTATGCATAGAGGAAAACAGGACATGGCATCCTTTATCCCATGCTCCAGAGTGGTCTGCAGAACTACCTTAGCAGCTTAGTGGAGTTCAAAATAGATGGCTTAATACTGCATAACTAAAGTACAATTATTATTTATGTGTGAAAACCAAAGGTTCTGCCTCAATCCCCATCAGAACTGTAGATTTCAAAATAAACCAGAATTTAATTGATTTTCTTTAATCTCTGCACAGACTTCATCCCCCTTCCCTCCTGACATGTATATATACTCACACTGCAAAAGATCAACACTACATGCATGCACACACAAACACATCCTCACATATAAATGCACCAGTACGACTTTCTCTCTCACATAYACCCCCAGACATGACTCTGACACATCCACCCTCCTCCCAACACAGCTCCACATGCCCCAGCACTAGGCAGGATTGCTGCCTGTCAGCAGGCCTGGGGGATCCAGGCAGGCTCCCACACCCAGCCCAGTGCAAGTTGCCCAGGACAGATCRTTGCCACCACAGCTCATCTGGCCCCTGCACTCCTGTGTGGGTCTTGGCAGTAACATCGTGGGCTTAGCTGCCTTCGCTCCTGAGCCCATAATCTGTGAGTCAGAGATAAAACAAAAGCCAAAACGAAGATGACAGGGGGCTTTTGTGCAGTCCTGGTTCATACAGCAGTTTGCAGGTCCTAGATAGCACCACGAGTCCAGCTAAACACTGCTGGTTGCTTTTGCTGCAGTTTACATAAAGAGCAGCTGACACTAAGACCAGCTATCTACTATGGTCAACCCCACTCCTCTCTCCTCAGCTCCCTCCCTACAYTTCTCCGTGTTCTCCATTTTTACAAACCATGTAATACTGTTTCTCCACCTGTCCTTGGCTCCTCCGCACCTTGCTCTACACACCCTTCTCCTGCCCCATGACRAGCAGGTGATATCCTGCATCCCATTCAAAGTTCAGGTGACCCAGACCAGTTGTGCCTCTTGAGAAATCAGCTCAGGAGGTGCTGCCCCTCCCTCCTTTCAGGCAGCATCCCGTTCCCAGCAAGGTAATAGCTATCCAGGTTTGGGTCTGTGTTTTGATGTTTTTTCCCATGAGAAGAATGGTAGAGGGAGAGAAGGAAGGAAGGAAGGAAGGAAGGAAGGAAGGAAGGAAGGAAGGAAGGAAGGAAGGAAGGAAGGAAGGAAGGAAGGAAGGAAGGAA